>LNAC01000252.1:2314291-2497129 GCA_002007465.1 Ailurus styani | reverse complement strand
CAGGACCCTGAGATCATGACCTGAGCGGAAAGCAGAGGCTTTAACCCACTGAGCCACCCAGGCGCCCTCACATAACTGTTTTGGAGCGTCCCATGTATCACTAACAGAAGTGTCCACAGTCCCTCAAATCACATTCTTCCTCTTTTTCCTGGGCCTTTGCACATGCTGCAGAACACCCATGTACTCCCTGTCCTCCCCACGTTCCCCCATCTCAACCCTGGGAGGCCTTCGTTGTTGGATCTTTGCTAAACCAAATTCCCCTCTGAGAAGCCTTTCTTGGCATCCCCTTCCCTGTATTATTCTACTAGGTATTTCTAAAACCATGTTGTCACATTGTTTTATTAACACCTATTTACTTGATCATCTGTCTGATCTTGAGCTTCTTGGAGGCAGGGTCCCACCTATTCATTGCAGTTTCCCCAGCTCCTAGCTCCCTGCCTAGTACAATAAATGTTTTTTTGAATAAGTAGATGTTGATTCAATCATTGAATGAATGCTAAAAGTTCTTCCTGCAGGTGAGAAGCAATTTACTAACTAAATGGTCAGGGATGGCAATAGTCAAATACTTCAAAAAGCCCCAAATCTGGTAATGTCACTTGGAATAGAATTTCTTAAAAATCCAGAAGCTACGTAGCCAAGTTATAAGCCCTGTGGCATGCTTAAATGCTTTTAGAGGACAGAAAGATAATGTAGTTGCTTAATATTATGAGAGAGTTGATGGGGACGGTGACACACTAGAGAGTTTGGAATCTAAAAGTATTTAATTCAGTTAAAAAAAATCAATAGCACTCTGGTGATCAAGCAGATTTTCTGGGGGCCCTAATCCACCTGGTTCCCAATGTTTGATTCCTTGCTCATGGGATGCCAGGGAGAGAGGCAATCTACTTGATTGCTAAAGTGCGTTTGTTTTGACTTTCTTCGAAAGGAGAGGTGTATGTGGGTTCAGGAATGGGGGCGTTAGGAGGGTGGTGAAGTAGAAAAAGATCATCTCAAAAAGATTAATCAATTTTCATTGTGAAATAAATACATACTCATTCTAGAAATCTTGAAATATGCAATTATTTTGAAGCCATCAAGTGCTTCTTAAGATGTCATAATGAGAAGAATGATCATTTTTTTAAAATCAGAAATTAACATGTTCCTTTTTGGCGATGGGGACTTGCTTCCTGTGATTTTATGTTGTATCGATATTATCCAAAATAATGATTTTTTTTAAATCCTGGGATTTTTTTTAAAAAGTGCTATTTAAAAAAATAGCCCTGGGAACCTTTGTTGGAAACTGGGGTGCGTGGTGGAAGGGAGTGTGAAGAAAGCCAAATGAGTGAGTGAGATCCGAGCTTTCATATCCCTTTGTAAATTAGAGCTGCTCTCTTTTCTATACAAAGCTTTTTTGAAAAGGATTTCATTGTTAAATGAATTTAAAAACCACTGACCGAAAATAACCACCAATTTAACATAAATACAACTTTATTGAAAATTACCTAGTATAATATTGAAACTCCATTTATTTCATGGATTACAGTAATACTCTTAATCGTATTTATTGGTCACAGTCTCTGCTGTGCCTTTTGCCTACGTTATATCCTATGTTTGCAACAAAGACAAGTAGGTATTTTGTTGGCTTTTTTGCATTTTATTGCTAAAGAAACTGAGGCATGGGTAATTTAAATAGCTTACAGTTAGAAAGAAGCCGAGTTTTGGGGTATATTGCATTGTGAGTTGATGTTTATGTAAGGTTGAAGGGGCATTGGTTGAATTGGCATGACTAGTATAGTTGGGAATGTTTGGGGTTGGGGAGCGATTGCTTAGTGGGATGCCTGCCAGGGGCCGTACTGAAAATTCCACTGGCTGGCAAGGGAAATGCCTGAGCCCGGTGCTGAGCGTTAGTAGTGAGAAAATTATGTACATTGGCTGTGGAATCCTTACACAAATATTGGGCCGACCCATTTAAATTCCCCATCATTTTTCTCTACAGCATTTTGAAAAATACATGTAAGAGAACATTTATCAGTCCTAAAAATATTTTGTAATTCTCTGCACAGATTTGCTCTTGGATAGATTGTACTGTAGTAGATAAATCTTGCTTTAAGACAACTGCCACTGACTTAGTATGGAATTGTCCAGTTATTGGCATGTCATCTTTCTTTCTCTTTTTTCGCTCTCTACATTTTTGAAATCCTGTTTTCCATGTACCCCTGGGGAAGACTAATAAGAAATACGCTTTTTTAAATAAGGCTTTTCACTTCTATTTTATTGGGACATAATTTAGGTTTCCTGTCCAGTTGCCTCACTTAAATGCTGGACACTTCAACCCAGCATATCAGAACGACCCATCACTTCCTCGTGAAAAGAAGCTTCTCTTCCCAGCCTTTCCCTCGTGTTGCTTCATTTGAGCCACTCGGGAGGAATCCATCTCAGGTTTCATGTATCCCACCTTCTTCTTCATTTCTTTTAAAGCTTCAGTGGCTCTTTCTTTGAAATCGTCGTGGGCATCTTCATCCCCCACAGTGTCAACATTTGGTCAGGGCTCTGATCACCTTGATGTAGGTCAGTCACTTTAACCCAGTGTTTTAAAATTCTTGACTAACAGCTCCTCACCTGTTCAGTTCATTGATACCCGAACTCTTTTAAGTATGAATTTCACCATGGCATTTTTTTCTGCTCAGAAGCCTTCAGATGCGACCATGGTTTCCTCCATCATATCAAATCGAAACCCGCATCCTTGGCTTTCTCGAGCCACCTTCCCCATCCAGTTGTGTGTACTTGTCAGGCTTCCCCTGTCCCTTCATTGACCTGCTCTCTCCATTCATCAGTTTGTATTCAGTGCATTCAGAAATCTGCAGCTGTTCAAGGTTTATTGATTGGTAGTTTCTGTGTCACATAATGTGCTTGGTTTGGATATCGAGATCATGATTTTTATGATCACAGATGCCAGTTCATTTAATCTTTTCTTTGACTACAAGTGGCATCTCTGAAAATTTGTGATGTATTTATGCTCAAGGAGAGGATAGAGTAAGATCATGAGTAGGACAGACAGAGAATGAGAAGATGGTGAAATCCGAGGAGGATGGGATGAGAATATAAATAGACTGTTCCCAGTCCATTACAGAGTAAGGACAGCAAGTTTTGGGTGTAGTTCCTTTGCATATCAGTGACATCCCAAGACACTTGACTGATACCTTCTTGGTATTAAGGGAGGATCCCAAGGCACAACCTTAAGTTTAAAAGGGTATCATCCACTTAAACCTTTGTGCAGTCAGATCAGTTTTCCCTGTATAGCAGAAAGCTAGCTGCTAACTGACTTTCCCCAAGATGGTTTCTTTCCAAACATTCTGAAATACAGATCAGAAAGATCTTACTGATGGCCTGAAAACGTTCTTAGGATTTCTCAACCAACACAGAAGTGTTGCATTTATTTGGATTTTGTCATTGTTTTGTCTAAAAAAACCAGGTTGTTAAAAAAAAAAAAACCAAAAAAACAAAACAGGTTGTTATCCAAGAATCACTTATAGAATATTTACTGTATGCAAAGTATAGAATGGAACCAGAGACTAATATAGCTACTTTACATTTGTTAGGCTTTCACATCAATGAAGAAAAAAGTTCAGACAAAATTGGAAAACAAACAAAAGTGCTATTAAGGACAGAGCTGTGTAAAAGAGAAAAATGTAAGTCAAATAAAAAAAAGTCACAAAAGATCAATATTCTGTTTAAAGACTAGAAATCTGGTTCCCGGCAGAGTGCCTAGAATATAATAAATATTTCCTACTATTTCTTAAATGAGAGTAATATTTTTTGAACATTATGGGGTAGCATTTCCCAAACTGTTTAATTAGGTGTTAGGTATGTGGCCAACTATGTCTGGGAAATGCTTAGTTAAGTAATATTAAACATTTCTAATGGTTGGCTTTTTGGAACTTTTTATATATTAGTGTACATTATGCATATCCAAGAGGTGAATGAAGTATTCAGGGTTTCTCAGACTTACTTGATTAGATCTCTGGAACATCTTGAGAAAGTTGTTTAGTGGAAAACACTTTGGCAAACTCTGAGTCTTACTGATTAAAAATAGTTTTTGAGTAAACAGCAGTATAGTAGAAATAGAAATTGCAGATTCACAATTGAGCCCTGAATAATTTACTTTCAGTAATTTTTATAGAACTTGCTTTATGACCAGGAAAGCTTCCGTTAAAGGCATTTGGCATTTCATGGCTCTGACTTTTCTAGGTGAGGATTTATTTCTCCGGGTCTCTCACTTTGTCATCAGTTGTGTTAAATCCATTTATGAAAAGAGCTTTCAACTATTCTTCATCAAAGCCTTGAAGTTAGCAGGGCCACCCTGGTACAGAATTAGAAGTCAGTCTCAGAAGGGAGTGATAGAGATAGATAATGATTTTGTGTAGCAGGAGTACTCATTATGTCCTCTTAAAATCTGTCACTTTGACTGCACTTGAGCTTCCTCACAAGCAATCTTTGATGGAGTTTATACTTTGGGAGAAATTTGTGGTGAGGGAAATATGGAATTTATCTACATGTTTCATTTTTTTTTTGATAAATTACATCTAGAATCCAATGAGGGTATTTATTTTATGTATTTTCCTCCCAGTGACCAAATGAGAAATTTACTGAAGGAGTTTTAAAATATTTCTCAGAATTTTTTCAACATGAGTCAGGAAGCAAACTATCCTTTTTTTTAGGCATGTCAGTCATTACACTTTAGGATGCCACATGCTACTTTTCGTTAACACATGAATGGAGAAGGAAGCTGGTCAGTCCTGTGGACAAGTCCTGTGGACACAGTGTCATGTATGTATTGAAAATGATTCATGTTAACAGCAGACCTGTTTCCATGCGAACGCTCCATAGCTTTTGTGATTCAGGGAAACCAGTGGAACCTCACACATACTGAAAATCTAGTAAATTCTTGGTTTTTCATTTTGAAATCAGTGTGCAAAAATCTTAAGTGAGTGAATTCATGATTGTGATGATACGTTTGCCAGTCTGTATGTCACTGTGTCAGTGATCTTTGTAAGAACAAAGTCTTAGACACTGGTGTGTGGAAGAGCTAAGCAGAATGTAAAGATCTGCTTCATGGGTAAAAGCTGACACAGTCATCCTTTCTTGTTAAAATGTACCACAGCTAGATATGCAAAAAAAAAAAAAAGAAAAAGAAAAAGAAAAAAAGCCCCCCAGCTGCAAAGCAGTCATTACTTTATTATCACCACAGGATTTGATATGATTTCTCTAGTGAACGGTCAAATTCACTTTTAGTTAACTAAGAAAAAGTTTGAATAATTCACTGTGAACTAAATTCTCTCCTGTTTCTTTTGGAGCAGTTCATCGTTATGGGAAAACCAGCTTAGAATGGTGAGTTAAGTGAGTTTCAATTAATATGAGAATTGAATATTCTTGGCTGAATTTGATGCCCAGATGATAAAATTTGGAGCAAGAAAGATTTCAGACTTAGTTTTTTGTTTTGTTTTGTTTGTTTTCTTTTTAATCATGATAGTTTGGGAGCTAGTTGGTTAACTGTCTGACTCTTGGTTTGGGCTCAGGTCATGATCTCATGGGTCATTTGAGGGAGCCCTGCATGAGGCTTTGTGCTTGGCAGGGAGTCTGCTTGAAGATTCTCTCCCTCTGGTCTTCCCCCGTTTGTATGTGTGCACGCACGTGCTGTCTCTCTCTCAAATAAATAAATAAATCTTAAAAAAAATGAAATCATACTAGCTTGATTTTCTTTTGTAAATGAGTGTAATTGACATATAACATCGTATTTATTTCATATGTACAATATAAAGATTTGATATTTGTATATATCATGAAATGATCACCACAGTAAGTCTAATTAAGATCTGTCACCACACAAAGTCAAACATTTTTTTCTTGTGACGAGGACTTTGAAGACTTACTCTCTGTAACTTTCAAATATGCAGTACAGTATTATTAACTATCATCACCGTGTTGTACAGTATATCCCCATGACTTAATTGTAACTGCAGGTTTGTACCTTTTGATCCCCTTCACCCATTTCTCTTACCTCCACCCTCAGTTTGATTTAAT
The DNA here is from genome assembly GCA_002007465.1 of Ailurus styani. Classification (NCBI taxonomy): domain Eukaryota; kingdom Metazoa; phylum Chordata; class Mammalia; order Carnivora; family Ailuridae; genus Ailurus; species Ailurus styani. Next base: position 2,491,069 of record LNAC01000252.1, on the reverse strand, counting down.
GTGAGCTTTCTGTGTTGATTTCCTATGTTATTAATGTAAAATTTCCAGTGTCATCAATTCTCAATGTCCAACATACACAAAATCCTTTTCCAGCTGTAGGTAACTGGCAGGAAAAAATCCACTTAGGGCAGTAGTTTCACAGAAGGTTTTTTAAAACAGAACGGTGACATTTCCAGTCTTTGGGGTATAGTCTGTGAAATGTTACATTTCAGATGCACTTTTAAATGAAAATACAGGTGCTTACCTCTACATACCTATTAGAATGGCTGAAATCCAGAACATTGAGGACACCAGATGTTGGCGAGGACGTGGAGCAACAGGAGCTCTGATTCATTGCTGGTGGGAGTGCAAAATGGTACAGCCACTTAGAAGACAGTTTGGCAGTTTCTTACAAAACTAAACATACTGTACAGCAATCACACTCCTCTGTATTCACCCAAAGGAGTTGAAAACTTACGTTTACACAAAACCTGCCCATCGTTGTTTATAGCAGCTTTATTCAAATCTGCCAAAACCTGGAAACAACCGAGATGTCTTTCAGTTGGTGAATGGGTAAATCAACTGTGATACATACAGACAGTGGACTATTATTCAGCACTAAAAAGGAATGAGCTGTCAAGCCTTTAAAAGACATGGGGGAAAGAATTCCTATGACTAAGTGAATGAGACCAATCTCAAAGGCTACAGACTGTATGATTCCAATTATATGACACTCTGGAAAAGGCAAAAATATGGAGAGAGTGACAAGATCGGTAGTTGCCAGGGGTTAACTGGAGAGGAAGGAGTGAATAGGTGGAACAGAAGATTTTTAGGGCAATGAAGCTATTCTGTATGGTACTGTAGTGGTACCTACATGTCATTATACATTTTTGCAAATTCATAGAATGTACAACACCAAGAGTGAACCCTAGAGTAAACTATGGACTCTTGGTGATAATGATGTGTCTCTGTGGGTTCATTATGAGTAACAAATGTACCACTCTGATGGGGAATGTATGGGGCAGGCTCTGCTCATGTGGAATAGAGGGCGTATGGGAAATCTCTGTACATTCTGCTCAATTTTGCTGTGATCTCCAAACTACTCTAAAAATTAGTCTGTTAAAAAAAATAGCCAGGCAAGAAAGGCAGGTGCTTGCCAAGACTTTTTCAACTTCTAAATAAGGACTCTAGTCTATAGAAATTTAAGACTTTCTTTTTTACATTACACAGGCATATAAATTTGAATTAGGAAAATATAAAATTAGCTATTAATTTTTATTAAATAAATGCACTTTAGCACAAAACTAAAACAAATAGCCTATATTATGATTTTAGTATGTAGCCAATTCCATAGGAGAAAATCACCATTTTAGATTTTCTATCAGTGTTTTCCAAATATAGATTATAAAACTAAACAAGAATATTTCAAGAAATACTAATGATTATTATAGAAATTCTATGCCTTCTAATTTTTTAGTCCCCATAGAAATACATAATGCCAGTGCACTTCTCAAATAAAATCAAGTAGGGGTTGATGCTCTCAGATACTTCTGTGGCTGAATGCTGAGCCTAAAACAAAACCTGTTTGAAATGTGTCTGCTGTTGTGTGTCTTGCACACGTGACGCTTGCCTGCACACACAGGCATTGATAGGCACACACCTGCAAACATTGAAGTTGCAATGCTTTTTAATTTTTCTTCCTAAACATGCAAAGACAACCTTCTAAACTACATTTGCAGACATGAAGAAAATAATAATATACCTATTTCTTTCTCCCTGACCCCCTCCACTCCCCTCCCAACTCCCAACATGCACAGAGCACGTATAGACCCGCAGTGCTCCAAGACAGGAAGTACTGAGAATTGAATTACACTGGAAAATTTTTGTGGGCAGGAGGAGGAAGCAGATGAGGGATACCTGATAGGTGAGAAAACGTCTGCTTTTGGCTTTTAGAACCACCCCAGACATACATAAAATTCTTATAAGTCCAACTAAGTTGGATTGTGTTTACAGATTAAATGTAGTCTAAGTATTTTTCAGGGCTTATGAAATTGCATTTTATGTTTTCCAAAGGAAATTTTTCCAGTGTTGATTGAGTTATAAGATTATTTAAAAAATTCTTTGTGACCCATAACATTACAGTGTAACATAATAGAATGGACAGATTGATTTGTTTGTTTGTTTGTTTTTGAACAACCAGGCAAATGACTTAACCTCTTTGAAAAGTCTTGGCTTTATCATCTCTGAAATGGTAGTAATTTTGCAAGGTTTTTAGGATTGAACTTGATAATGTGCTTGGAAGGGGGTCCTGAAGACTACTCTCAGGCTCAGTGGTTTGCTAGAAGGAATCAGAAAGCTGTTATATTTTGAGTCCTGTGATACTTTAGTTTATAGTTACAGTGTATTATAGCAAAAGGGTACAGAATAAAATCAGCGAAGGGCACAGGCTCATTGGGCAAAGTCCAGGAGAAAACAGGCAAAAGTTTGTAAGTGTCTTATCAGTAGAGTCATATGGAAACACTTAATTTTCCCAGCAATGATGTGTGACACCATGGGCTAAGTGTTGCCAACCAGGGAAGCCCACCTGAGCCTCTGTGTCCAGGGTTTTTATTAGGGATCAATCACAAAGGTATGCTGTACCTTTACTACTGACTATTCAGTACTGACTATTTACTATTTACTCTTCAGATTCCAGCCTCCCAGAGTGAAAACATGTGTTCACCATACATCACGCTTGTTAGTATAAACTGTCTGAGCACACTGGTATTGCATGGCCTAAGACTTAGGGCATACAAAAGCGCTCTGATGAGGCAGAGTATTCCTAGGGCTCAGAGCTCATTTCCTGGGAACTGGCCCAGGGCCAGTCTTGAGGAGAGGCCTTTTTTGGGAATGTGCGGAGTTTGAGCAACCAAGGCCTGCATTAACCCTTCCCTGTATGTATGCTGATGATGTCCAGCTGAGGACCTGACAGAGGAGGCAGCATCTGATGTCTTTATATATAGCACTAGCCCAATTCCAATTCCTGCAGTTGGGACCTCATAAGCAGGCAGAATAAGGACAAAAAAATTGTTCCCCTTTTTTGGTAAGACAACTGCTCTGTCTGGTTTGGAAATATAAAACTTTCTCCATTTCTCCACTATCATTGAATAACAGTTTCTAATAAAAACTACATTAAATGTACATGAAAGTTAAAAAAATGGCAATAGCATGTGTTTATTCAAGTAATTACATGCTCTTTTTTCCCCTAAAAAATAGCAAAGCATATGTTCACTCATGTAATTGCCTCTGGGTTTTTTTTTGTTTTTTTTGTTTTTTTGTTTTTTTTTTGGTACCACAAAGTCCAAGTCTAAACTTTTATCAGTTTTAGAATCTAAAGATTCTCCAGCTCACTTTTGGCCATCGTCAGGTCAGCACAGCATTCAGTGATAATGCTTTTCCTCTTCACTGGTCTGGGTTCCTGATCTTCACCTATAATTCTAGAATAATGAGGATTTTTTATTCAATTTGAGATAGTCTAGGTTTTTGTTTATATTCCTCATTTGCTTACCCTTGTGTTTTTTTCCCCTTTTCTTTAACTGAGCTGTGTAATATTAAATTAAGTGGTTTCTTTGGAAAGGCAGTGGAAGTGTGTTGTGGGGCCACCGCAAGAGCCCTTCTCTTGCAGCTGCCCCCCTGGGCCCAGCCTCCCTGATCCCAAGGAAATCTGGGTATATTCTTTTTTTTTTTTTAAGATTTTATTTATTTATTTAACAGAGAGAGAGAGAGAGAGAGAGAGAGAGAGAGAGAGATCAGATCACAAGTAGGCAGAGAGGCAGGCGGAGAGAGAGGAGGAAGCAGGCTCCCCGCCGAGCAGGGAGCCCGATGCGGGCCTCGATCCCAGGACCCTGAGATCATGACCTGCGCTGAAGGCAGAGGCTTTAACCCGCTGAGCCACCCAGGCACCCAGTCTGGGTATATTCTAATACATGTGGCAGTGTCTGCTGACTTTTCTTGCATGGTCCGACATGTCATAACCTCTGTAGGGAAAAAACTTTGTCTGTTGTTGTTATTGCTGTGGTTGTTTTTATAGGAAAAAAAAATTTAACTTCAGGGCTGCATCTTAGCTTCCCTGGAGAGGAAAATGGTGGCTCCAGTGCAGGTGGCCCAGGGTGACCATGAAATGAAGTGAAGTAGTCTGCTGAGGGCCGAGCTCGCACTTTCGAACTCGGCTGACGGCTGGCAGATAAATGTCACAACTTCCTCCTTGACAGCAGTTAGCTGACAAGTTTCTTTTGATCTGTGTATGTTTGTATACATAAGAAAAAACCCCCGTGAATTTTGTAATCATGCAATAACAGAACAAAGGCCCACTGAACAACTCATATGAGATCTGTGAATCCCAGTTCTTGCTTCTAAAGTACCCTCATGTTTTTGTCCCGAGCAAATTTCTCATTTTCTCTGTGGAAAGGATAGAGGAGAAGCTGTTGGAAGGAAGAGGTGGCTGAAACAACTTTATACACACTGATAGCCCGGATTGCCTCAACATTTACCTTTCTAATTAAAGTATCTGGTTGATAATTTAAATTAATTTTAAGCAGTGTTGTAAAGGGGAAACTCTCCAGATTCTGTGGGAGAAGGTATTTTGGGACTGGGTATTGACCACAGGCTTGCCACTCCTGCCTTCTTCCTGACCCTGGATCCGTACCCTTTACTTTTAATTTCCATAGCTCCCTGCCCTCCACTTCTCACACCCTACCTGGTCTCTGTAAGCTTCCGGTGTTTTATCTTGTTTCCCAGCAACTCCCAGGGCTGTTGGAGTTGCTACAACAAGCGAGGTGGGAAACACAGAGTGGATAAGCGTAGAGATTTGTAAGCCATCTGTGTTCATATTGTTCCTCTAGTCACTCTATGTCTGCCTGTCTGTCTGTGTGCAAGTCTATTTATGATTTTTGTGGAGCAACTATAATTATTACATTAAAGCCTGGGGGAAATCTGTTATGTTTAAGGAAAGACCACCTGTTGGATAAATGAATTGATTTCCCCTATGTTCTCTCCCCCAAATTTGCCTAGGTGCATTGATTCCATACACGCAGTAAAGAAAAAATCGTTGTCTCATAAGGTGTGCTTCACTCGGGGGCACCTGGGTGGCACAGTCGATGAAGCATCTGACTCTTGGTTTTGGCTTAGGTTGTGATCTCATGGTTGTGAGACTGAGCCCTGCCTCGGGTTCCACGCTCCGCGGGGAGTCAGTCTACTTGGGCTTCCCTGTTTCCCTCTCCCTCTGCCCTTTCTCCCCTGCACAGGCTCCTGTGAGTGAGCACCCTCTCTCTTAAATAAATAAATCTTAAAAAAAAAAAACAAAACTGCTTCACTTTCATGTGCCCTCCTTATGCCAGAAACTCAGGCTGCCCTGCTTTAAGGGTTAGCCTGTCAGTAATGTTGGAAGCCATATGGTAAGAGGACAGAATTATAAAATCAGATTTAAATAAAAAAACTAAAATCTTGGCATATTTGGGACGGGTCCATTAGCCCTGTATATGTTGTTACGACCTAAGAGCATGCCTGGTTTTCATAAAAACAGTCTATTGCCATTCAAACAAGCAAAAATTATTTTTGATACCCTACTTGAAAAGGTGTGCGAATACCTTAAGTGTATTAAAAATTTTGCAGATGGTCGAAATTTTATAAAATGCTGTTTTATCTTTTTTCATGAATGCAAAAGATAGACTTTGTTTTTTTAATAATTAATTTTCATAGATAATTTCCCTAATAGTAGGACATAAGTGAGGTTTAGTTGTAACTAAAAAGAATATGTATTACTGTAGGTATAATAGAAGAATGGTAAATATTTCTGATCCCTTTAGAAGATACTACTTTTTCTTAAAATCTTGGAAGACAATAATTTAATGACTCTTACCTATTTCTTGTTTTATTAAAAAATTGTTTTAGGACGCCTGGGTGGCTCAGTGGGTTAAAGCCTCTGCTTTCGGCTCAGGTCATGATCTCAGGGTCCTGGGATCGAGGCCCACATCGGGCTCTCTGCTTGGCAGGGAGCCTGCTTCCTCCTCTCTCTCTGCCTCTCTGCCTACTTGTGATCTCTCTCTGTGTCAAATAAAGAAATAAAATCTTAAAAAAAATTGTTTTAGTAAAATAAAGCAATTGAAACTTGTTTTCCCAATACCTACAGGTATTTTTTTTTTTTTTGGCTTAAAAGTAAGTGTGTTTGGCTCTGAATCCAGTTCTTCCATTCTTGAAGGTCTGTTGGGTCACTGATCTATGAGGCAAAAGTCATTTAATCATCCTGGACGTGGACAGTGACTCTTAAACATTTTTATTTCTTGTCTACTTAAAATGAGAGGGATTAGCTTTGGGAAGCTGGAAAAAATGGATGGTGAATATTTCTTGTTGATAATCTATAGTTGAAAGTTTACAGATTCATCATTCTTACAGTTTTAAATTGTTTAAGAGCTTCCTATAAAACTTAATTCCAGTTTCAACTAGTTGGGAAGCACTTAACCACAAAATAAAAGTCTTTGATTTTAGGTTGTAGAAGAGACTCAGGAATGAGAACAGAAGGTTCTTTCAACCTGAACTACTTTGGCATCTGTGAGGAGAAGGCCTGAGTGAAAAAGCAAACTATTTAGCTTGGTCATTAAGGGGGAACTAATTAACCAATTCAGTGGTTACCATGCCTGGTCAAAGAATCTTCCAGTTGTGAATCCCTCACTCACTGTCCTGTCTCTCCACGCCCCATTCTTCTTTCCACTTCGCTTGTAGTATCATGGGATTGGAAACCAAATAACCAAGCTTGTTAGAATCATGTCTAAAATGGGGCAGACTTTGTCCAAGGACTCCAAAGGGAATGTGAAGACATGGCCTTGTGACCTATTTTGGTGGTTTAAAACCTTTTTGTATGTTTTGTTTCCTTCTCTGCTTCATTTTATGGTTATTATTTCTCATCCTCTGATTAAGTGCTTTGGCTTACAAAGCCGAGTGTAAATGTTGCTCGTAGTAAGTACCATTTGTCATAGCGGCAGATGGCAACGTATTGATGATGCGGTACTGCAGTTTGGTCAAGACTCTGCCATTAGAAACTTGTTTTTCCAAATACCAGTGCTTCCTCCACGTCTGCTGAGTGGAGAAACCTAGATCGGAGGTGAGCCTAATGGAATGCACCCTGGGGTGGGGCTCACATTTGATGCCACTTCTTTGCTTGTAAAGTGTTCGCTGCCTTTCAGTACGAATAAGAAGTGTTACCACCAAGAATATGAAAGTAACCTTTGCTAAGCTAAATTGTACTGAAATAATTTTGGCTTATTTATAGTCACTTAACATTTTCAGTTCATGTGTTAATATTAATTCTACCTACTGGAGAGAAAGTACAGAAAATGTTATTCAAGATGATAACCACCTTGTTACTGCAGAAATATAGAAGTTTGGCATTTTAAATGTCATATGTTTTAAGTTAGAAAAAATTGCCAGTGTCCCGCAGCACAGAGAGATAAATCTGTGCTTGCTTGTGTCCCTTTAATCTTCCCCTTATAAAATTAAGCCTAGAGGCCTTATACTATTTTAAATGTTCAAAATTAGGTCACATAAATGTTGTGTCAGGCTTCCAATTCATAAGTAGTATCCTCATGAATAGGAAGATGGGATATATTTATATCCTAATTGCTTAACTGTGTACCAGAGGTGAACACAGAATAATAATGGTGTTTTCAAATGTTAGTAAACGGTTTTTCTGTGATCTCATATACAAGTGTGATGGTTTTTTCCCCCCCTGAGCTAATATTAGAACATATGGTCTGATAAGCGTGAGTGCATTTGGGGAAGGCAGGATAGAAATCAGGATTGACCTGGAAAAGACTTGGTCCCAGTATTTGTGGATTAGGAGGGGGAGGGACTGAAGAGGAGCTGGAAAAGCAGTGACCAGTAGGGAGAACGGGTTAGCAGCAGAACTCTGGGGTCCCAGGGATTTTTCCTGAAGAGGTTGAGGAGTCCTCATGGTCCGCTACTGCAGGGGGACCTCTTTACAGCAGGGCTCCCTTGGACTGAAAGCCATCCACATGGGAAGTGATTTAAATACCCTGTTCCCAGCTGGAGGGTGAATGCTTTATTTACTTTGAGAAAGATTTTTGACCCCTCTGTAGATTCCATCAATTTCAGATGTAATGTAAATACATTTTCCCTTTGGCTCTTTTACAAGGACATTGAGGATTAATTGTATTTAAAAGAAAGTAGCTCTTGAACTCTGAATTGAACTCCCAGAAGAGGAGGAGCTGTTTATCATTTTCTCATCATTCATTCTTTATTCATTCATTTAACAAATATTTCCTGAATACCAATTATACTGAAGATACCGTACCAGGTGCTCTAAATGGGAATACAAAGATGAATGATTAGGGTGACTTCTGACCTCATTATATTGTGTGTTTATATTTTATTTAAAAAATTCCCATTATAATATGAGTAATTGTATGGGGATATAATATTGCCAATCTCAGCATTAGTTGATCTTTGATAAATATCATTAATATATATTTTTATTTTGTAAATTCATTTTTCCATTCTAATTTTAGAACTACTCAACTTATACTGTAAAAGATGCACAGCATAACTTCATGATTTTTTCCTAAACTGTAATCAGTGTTATATGAACTACTTTTTCTTATTAAAAAAGTAAACACAAGTAATAATAGCAAACCAAATCAACTCCCTACACATTCCTTCTTCATTTAAGACACAATGGTCTTATTTTAGATGGCACATCGAGAGTCATTTTAACCCCATGTTACTACTTGTAAAAATATTACTCAGTAGAAGTTTTAAAAAAGAGAGCTTCTAATATTTATGTTCTCTAATTAGCATTAAAGAAGCATATATTAATCTGCAGTTTGAATTAAAATATGTTAATTATCAGGGGCATGAACTTACGACCTTTCCAATAACCATTGATAGGATGTTCTAGTACAAGAATGCACGCTGCTTTCTTAAGGGGCTGGTGAAGGTTTCCTAGCTTGGGTGACTTTTTAGCTGGTTGGTTCTTGAAGTTCACTGAATGAGTGAACAGTTTTGACTACCAGCCTGAAATGTTCATCTTTAATTTTAATCAGAGCAAGTGAACGTAGGTGAATTAATAATGTGTGCCTGATTCTCTCCTTTGGGTTTGAAAAGAAAGAAAGACTCTACCTCCTAAATTAGGGTAGAAAGGAGGAACATTTCTCCCCGTGATTATTTCTCAGTTTAGGTTTGTGTTTTTGGAAAAGGAAAATAACAGTACTGGTATCAGTAGTCTTTGTCACTGCCAAATAATGTAGATATGTTGATATTTTGGACTGGTTATATAAAACGATAGCTACGCACGTTGTCTCAGAGGACAATCTGTAAAGATGTAAGAATGCTGAGCATAATAATTATGGGTTGGAAAAATGCTGGATTGAGAATAATAACAAGTGATAACTAAAGTTATATATATATTCATATATCCTATTTCTCTTCAATTTACATAATATCATAAAAATGATAAAGTGCTTAAGTGTAGTCTTGACAGAGAACCAGCATCCAACTTCCGCTTACATCGCATGAGCCTGTCAGAAACCTGATGACAGTATTTAAAGATGACCTAATGTTATTGGTGAATCGGTGTCAGGAGTGACTTCTAGGACTCATTTTACTTCATCTTTATCGCATGGACTTTTAAAAATGATTATATCAGTATGGCTACTTTGAAAGCCAGCAGTTCAGTAAGTGTCACAAATGGCAGATCTTTTTCTTCCTGCCTCCTGTTCCTCCCTCAGAAGCAGGGCGTGGGATGAGATCTCTTTGTAGGTGGTGTGCTTGCTGGTCAGTCAGGGGACTCGTGGTTCTGTTGCACTTCCAACCAGTGAAGATCAGATCTTAGCGTTTCTGTTGCTTCAGCTGTTCCATTTATAGCAATTGCTCTAGACTAGTCATCTATGTGCTTCTTTTTCAGAAATGCAGATTTTATGATATTCTTAATCATTCTCTTTGCATTTAGTTTAAACATGTTTTTAGTTGATTAGAGAATGGGGATAAGCAAGTCCGGATTTCTGGAATGCACAGCACTCTTTCAGAGCATGGATGTCTCGAAATCTGTGTATGTCAGGATGCCTTTATTTGCTAATGACAGAATACTCAGATTGGCTTAAATAAAAAAAGGATTTTCTTGTTTATCGAGCTCTAGATTGGGTGGTAAACTGGATTGATTGGTTTAGGGCTTAACATTGTCTTCAACAACTTGGTTTCTTTCCAAAGGTCAACTCTTGCCTTCCATGTCAGCAAGTATCCCTTTTTCATGGGATTGTAAGACAGCTGCAAACAACTCAGGGGTTGTTTCCCTCTTCCGTATCCAGAGAGGGGAAATGCTTTCAAAAGCTGATTATTTTAGGACTAAATTCCATAGAGTTGGGGTAAAATTAGCTGTCCCCAAATTAGCTACCCTGAGGAAGATATGATATAGTGATGAATAGTAAGAACATTTCTAAGAAAAGGGAATAGATGTTGATGTGACAAACCCAAAGTCTGAGAGCGAGAGAGAGAGAGAGAACGCTTTTTCCACTTTGATTTCACAGCTTTTTATTCTGTTTGGCCTTGGAAAATCTAGGGAACAGTTGGGCTTATCTTAAGCAAATAAATGTACTGTGCTTTCTGAGACTAGGTTAGCCTGACACACACGTAGCATCTGCAACACAAACAAAATACACTTCTGGATTTGACTTCTGTAACCAATATCAGTATTTTTGCCGTGAACCTCAGAAATCCCTGGTGAGCATGCATTATATAAGAAGAGGTTTCACAGGAGATAGAGATTTAGCAGGAAATAGATCAGAGTATGTCATAATGAACCACCCCATTCCCGTGCAGATGGTAAAGATGATGCATAAATATTTTATTCTTTCGAATAATGTTCTACAATTCATTTAAGCTTATTGGCATGATTTCAGACACACGTATGTGACATAAGGTATGTATTAATACTTTCAACCAATAATGATAGGAATAAAAATCAGATAATTCTCATCTCGATATAAAATGTAATTATGAGAGTTCTCAGTTAATATTTATATAATGCCTAGAAGTTAATTCTAGCTTTACTCTTCAAGTATTTATCAAGTAGCATTTAAATTCTTTACTGAAAGAAAACCACTTATATATGATGAGTGACTAAATATGTTTTATTACTTTTATTATAGCTTTGTCAGTTAAGAAAATTAAGAACATCATAATACATTATTGGTTGAGCTGTGGTCCAAGGCACTTGAACAAGAAAGTGATTGCTTTGGTGCACTTGATCTTGGACAAATGTCATCATTCAGAACTGCTTCCTTGCTTGGGCCAAAGGAAAGGGGTAGGGTTTGGAAAGATGTTTAGATATGAATAATTTTTCTTGAGTTCTTCAGAGCATACATCGTTCCTTTGGGCTTAGGCTGCTGTTCGACCCACTGGCCTTCTAGGGAAGAGGTTCTTTAGTCTACTAGTTATTGGAGATAAGATTTTCTCAGAGCCTGAGTTGCTTGAAGCTTTAAGCTCGCTACTTTGTCCTTTTTACTACCCTATCCACTCCTGTCAGCCATCACAGCATTGGGTATTCTTGGTCAGTGTGGAAGCTTTCTACTTTTGGTGAGTATGGCCTTCTTGTGTTGCAATAACTAAATAACTGTGAAACATGAGCCATTTCTAAGGCTTATTTCTCTCTTACTCTCTATATTCCACTTTGGCTGGTCGGGGCTCCATATCATCACTTGGGGAGTCAGACTGAAGAACTTCCATCTTGAATGTGCATTATTTAGAAACACACCCTGGTTATTCTCCATTTCAGGTAAAGGAAGAACCTGGAGAATTCTTCATGGACCTTTCATTACCTCTGTCCAGATGTGATACACATCACTTCCTGTCACATATCACAGCTCACACTGGTCATGCAGACCTGTCCAACTATAAGGGGGGAGCAAAAAGAATATTGGTGAGCTTTACTGTATTTGCTCTATTTTTCTGTGACCCAGGAAGTGTAATTTCTGAATACTTGGTGAGGTTCCTGGGGACTAATTCATCCCTTCACCTCTTACCTCACTTGGTAAGAAGGTCTCTTGGAATCCATTGACCTAGATAATTCTTAAATGAGGTCTGTGTCCGACCATGTACCTGGATTGCAGGTATTTTTTCTTAGAAGATTCTTTTTTGGAAACACTTAATTCTAGCCATCGGCTGCTGGTGCAGACACAAGGCTCATCAGTCTTTAGTGTTTGGTGGGGATTGGGCCTTCCCTGAGGTCATCTCCTCATAAGCTCACACCCTTTTGCTTTACAGTTGGGAGCCGGGACGTATGGTGGTAAGAAGATAAAAGATTCTCATTTGATGGCATCCATTCTTTCTTAAGGTAGAGGAATGGAAATTAAGAAGGTTGGAATAGCCACTGCGAAGAAGAGGTATGGAGAAGGGAGAAGAGATGCCCAGTGCTTTCTTTCCCATCCTGTGTGAAATCTTTGGCTTTTGTAAGGCTGACTATTTTGCTGTATCACCATTGTTATCCTCCTGCTGGTTTGTATCACATACCTGGTCATTCGCCCTCCTTTCCTGAGGACTTTGACACGTGCTTTGCGGTTTTGCCATCAGGCCCACATTCAGCCAGCACACAAGTGACTCCCGAGGATTCACAACTATGCCCTGTTTGATATCTACAGGTCTCTTAAATCTTTGACTATCTCAACACTAGTGTTTTCACATCCTCACTGTGTTAACCTCATAGCCACACTCTGGATTTGCTGTCTCCTGGATCTGCTTAAACTCTTGGTGTATTTAACACACATACCTCATTCTCTGACACTGTGGGTGTTCCAACTTTCCCGCTCTCATGTTATTACTACTTCTTAGTTGAGACCTTTGATCTCATGGTCCACTTTTAGTTTCTTTTGTTAACTTCCTCCTACTAATTTTCCCCCTTCCCTTTTTAGCCACGTTTCATCATTTCCAAAGACCCATTTGGCAATATCCTCTCAACTTCCTTGTCTTCTTGTTTTTCTGTGGGACCCGTCGAGCTAAACTACATCTAAAGACCCATCTACCTACTTATTCCACTCTTATGCCTGGGCCGATAAACATTTTTTCAGGTAGAGACTCGGGAGTGATGACGAATGTATGTTCTCCAGCCTTAGTGGGACTTCACATGTCAAGTACTGCATAAATCGTTGAAAGAATGTTGAATAGTGAGAAACAAGGGTGGTCTGTTTTCCTGTTTAGCTTTCTTGTTTTCCACAGTAGTTCCTCTTCCTCTTTTCTCTACTCTTCTCAAAGCTCTTATTCCTCCACCTTCTTCCAGAACACGTTCCATCAGACTTCACATGAAAATCAGTAACCAAAAGGTGGCAACTCTTTTTACTTCTTGCCAGGTGTATACAACCCTACCCGACTGTGTTCTAGAGCATCCTTTCCTCTGTCATTCATTCCCATTGGAAGAAGCCTGTGGCTAACGTGCTAACATCCCTCCGCCCCCACCCCCCCACCCCCCTTTGGGCTCTGGCACATATCTGGCCCATGATTTATACCTCTTTCACTCACCTTCTCACTGGCTCATTTCTGTCTTTAAAGAAAAAAAAAGTTTACAAATAAATAGTTGCTTACTTTCTATTCTCATTTTCCTCCTGCCTTCCTCCCATCCAAAGGCAATTTTCTGACAAATGTTTGTGTTCTTTTCTTTACATCCTTACTCAGCTTCTCTTCTCATCCTAACGGCAACTATTACTTGACTTGTGCAACTGTGGCCTTCAACAGGGTTAATCATGCCTTCCATTCGGAAGTGCTCTCCGGTCCAGACCTCTGTGATAGACTCCTGGTTTTGCCCCCTGTCTCTGACCATTGCATCCTTCTAGGGACACTTCTTCCTATTTCAGTTCCTTAAATGTCAGTGTAACTTAATGTTTCCCTCCTGTTCTCTCACCTTTACCTACTCGAGACATTCCGGGAAATCTCTGCCAACCCCCTTGTCTGAATATCTATATTTACATGTCCCAGATCTTCCAAATCCTTGACCCTTCATTTTTAATGTTCTTACACTATGGTCTGTTTTTCAGCCCAGTTCTGTATGTCCCCCTGTCTAAATGGCATGACAACTTGGACATTTAAAGAATCTCCAAGTCAAGTATATAAAAAATGAGTCTCACCTCCCACCGCTTCCCAAGTTCCTGTGCCATTGAATGACTCCACTACTCACCCATATTCTCCCATGTGAAACACTTGGGAGGTATCCAAGGTGCCTTTGTCTTCCATGCAACCTACATATATGATTAATCACTGTGTTTGCATTTTTAACTCCTTTATATCTGTCAGATGGCTGATGTCGAATGGCGGCTACTTTCCATCACAACTTCTTCTGTTTTAGTTGTGACCACCACCACCGGTCCTTACTTTCATTATTCCAAAAGCCTTTTCCAAATTAATCTTTCTTCGTCCAGTCTTGCTCTATTCCATTCCATTACATGCATAGCAAAATAAGCTTTCTTAGGTATAAATCTGATCACGTGACTTCCTTCTCTTAAAACCCTTTCTAGTTTCTCTGCTGACCACAGAGTGAAACCTCAACTCTTCATCATGGTATTTAAAAGCCCCTTTTGTGCTCAGGCATCTCTTGGCTTTCCTAGGCAAAACTCACTAATCCCCACCACTTTACTTATTTTTGAGATTTATTTTTATTTTGCATTTTTAAATTTTATTTTTCTGTTTGCTTTGATTTCAATTTAGATGTCATTTCCTCTGAGAGGATTTCCCTGAGACACTCAAAATTAGATTATATGTCTCTCCTAGATGTTACCGTAGCTTCGGATACTCAACCACATGGGGATAGTGATCACATAATTAAAATTCTCTGTTTATGACTCTATCTTTACATTCCTTAAGGGCAGGAACGGTTTCTTTTTCACTTAGCACAGTGCCCGAGTTAAAGTAGATAAAAGTTTTCAATGAAGGAATGAATGCTCTGGTACATAAATAGACAGGCCTATTGATGAGAAATGCTCTTTGTCCCCATGATTACTTTCTCTTATTTCCATAGGATGGTAAAAATTAATACTCTTTACTCTTTATTCATTTGGCTAAATCTTACTGTCTTTCAGGATTCAGCTGACCTGGTCGCATGTGCTCAGTCACTGCCCTGTCTTAGAGGTACTTACTCCGCATGCCCAAGGCACCCTATGCTTGTTTGTTTTAATACTGAAAACGATGATGTGTAATTACTGGGTTTCCTGCCTGTGTCCCTGGACTTTAAATTCTCTGAAGCAGTAGTTGATATTGTTCTTATCTGTGTCTCCAAATGAGTGGCCCAGGAAAAGAATAGCTCTTAAAATTTTGATCTTAAGGATGTTGGAGACTGTCCTTAGGAATTTTGCATATAAATTAAACCTAGGACTTCTCAAGATGATTACCAAACTAAAATGCGATGGGTGGATTTTAAACCAGATCATCAGTTGATAATAAATGAAAGAAGTATTTAAATTTTTTCCCCCAGCCTTTAATTATTTATTACAGCTGACCACAAATGCCACTGCCAATGGCCTAGCTCAAATAAAATGTGAGTAAGCACGGGAAGTAGCTAGTAGCTATTACAGCCCCGGTGTTTTCTCATCTTTTATTAATTCAGCACTACAGTTGAAAGTATCCCCCAGGCACAGAATGGATTACATGTAGCCAGCATTTTGAAGCTAAGCCTTGTTCTGAAGCCATTAGGAAATTAAGTCTGTCCAGGTGTTCTGATTGTTTTGGCCGTTTCAGGAGGTCAGGACCGATCTCAGGATAGAATATAAGTACATTTATAGAAGAGCATGTTCAGAGTCTGAGGTAGTATTATAGAATGCTAAGCTTGTTTGGTTCGTTAGGTTCACATCTATATTGGCCATGATTTTAGAGTTATGCATAGTTACTCTAAAAACCTTGACAATGCAGAAAGGTGTGAAAAAGAAAGTAAAATTGCTTGTAATTTCAGCACCCGAAGATAATGTATTAACAGTTTGATATATCTTCTTTCAACGCTTTTTTCTGTACACACACCATGTACACACACCTGTGTACACACTTGCTCCTCTCTTTCTCATTTTTAATTTATTATCTGCAAAGAAGGATTATCCTAAATTCCTGAGTGGTATTTTGCAAGTCGCCTTTTTCCCACAATAACCTAAATCATTGTTTATAACCACTTACGTACCATACTTTATGTTTGAGGCAATATTTTGATGGCTCTCAGTGTCCTGTGGTGAACAAGGATCCCTGGACTTATATTTTCTTGCACTTGTCTGTCTACTAATATATTCCTACAGTGAAAATTCTGAGTCTTTTGATACATGTTGTGAGATTGCCCTCGTGAAAGTGACAACCAATTTACACATCTGGCAGCATTCTCATGACTTAGCTCATGCAAGGATGTTTGAATTCTTTTTTGTTTTTGCCAGTTACACACACGCAAAATTGAATCTCATACTTTTAATTTGCATCTATTTGATAATATATTTTTTAAAGGTTTTATTTATTTATTTGACAGAGAGAGAGAGAGAGAGAGAGAGAGAGAGAGAGAGATCACAAGTAGGCAGAGAGGCAGGCAGAGAGAGAGAGGAGGAAGAAGGCTTCCACCTGAGTAGGGAGCCCGACGTGGGGCTCGATCCCAGGACCCTGAGATCATGACCTGAGCTGAAGGCAGAGGCTTTAACCCACTGAGCCACCCAGGTGCCCCGATAGTGAGCATGTTTTCATGGTTAGTTGATTCTTCTGGTTTTGATCAAAATCCCCTCAGAGGGTCTTGGAACCACGTATCTTGTGGAGGAGTTGCAGCTCTGCTTTCTCTAAGTTTGGTGTCCTTGAGGCATTGCCTTAGGGTGACTTTGGGAACCTTGCTTTTTACTATGACAGTACAGCTTGAGATGTCTGCCTTCCAGAAACTGGGACCACGTGTAGACTTCCTATGTAGCCTCTGTGGAGTAATCAGCAACCCAGGATACAAACATAGTGTCTTGACAATCATGAATTGTCGGTGCTTAGATAGGCCTGAGCTTTAGGTGTGACCATGCAGCCCCCTCCTCCCCCCCATGCTTAGAAAATGAAAAAAGTAACATCCAATCCAGATTCACACTCAGTCATTCAGACCTCTGGAAGTATTGAACCTGGATTGAATGTTGGAGTCTCTCTAGTTTAGCTAATTGAATATTTATTAGACACACTTCATAAAAGCAAATGGATAGGTTCTACAACCTGTACTAATAATATGCACTAAGTAATTAATGATCATTATTGTCAATAAAAGAGAATATTTCAATAAGCTTTTCTTTTATGACTCTTTTAAAAATGAATGTAGTTACTTTTTTCCTCTAGTTGGTGTTCAGTTTTGTTCTTTTTAATATTTGTATCCTTGCTTCACTGTATAGTTTGGTAATGGACTATTTCTCAGCTCTTTTCCTAATAATAAATTATTTTGATTTAAACATTACTCAGCAGATATGGGATCATTATTCCCAGAAGCATTGCAAGTTGATTTACTTTTGAATATTCAAAATTCAGGCTTTAGTGTACTTGAGCAATGTTTTTTGTGATTTACAGTTGCTATGAGAAATATAAATTTCAGGAATTTTCACTTGGGTGAATTCTAAATTATTCCCTACCATGACATTATTTTGATATATTTCCGTTGCATATACTGTTTATTTTTGAACAAAGACATGATTTAGGTGAAAGAAATACATGCTGTGTGTTGTTAGGAATTATGTAAATCTTATAAATTAAGTCTGTACATCAGTAGTTAGAGGACGTAATTTGATGCTTCTACGGGGAGATGAAAGATTTTGTTTTAAATGAGGATAAGAGAAAGTTACTTTGAATTAATTTCAAATAGATAATGTAGCAAAGGAATGAGTAGAACCAAACTATACCATAGCTCCTTCTGTGGGTTAACCTCTTTATTACTTTATAGTCACTGTTTGAGCTGCCTTACCGAAATAATAACAGAAAAAAATTAAATCAAAATTCTCTTAAACTTTACTGGGGTGAAAGCTTAAAAGTTTTAAGATTAGCTTAAACTTGCATAACTGAAAAATTGTCCCAAATTTTAAATTAAATTTGGGTATCTGAGATACCATATTTTAATGTATGTGGAACACATCCATTACATTTCTTGAATGATTAGCCCATAATCTTCAATTTGAAAGGATGAAAACTGGAAGGCAGCCATGATTCTATTATCTGAAAACAAAGTAGTGGTCCTTTCTGCCCATTAGATATTTCCCTTTCTCTTTCTTCTTGAAATAATGTTATATGCTTCTTATTTCTCATTTACTCCTTAACCCATTGTTATTTACCCTCTGCCCTCACTCACTTGCCTCTTTTGCCTTCGTGTCTTCTTTTTGTAAAGTCTTTTTCATCTTGATTGTACCAACATTATTCCTATTTTTTTCTTTAATCATTTCTCTGGCTTCAACATTTCTACATTTATACCTCATCTCCTTGCCCCTTTCTTAATTGACTCTATAGCTGTTGGAATTTCTTAGGCTTTTGCAAACTTAGCCGGCTATCAGCCACTGTGGATGCAGCCTTCTTATCTCTGTGCTCTTGGATTTACTGCTCTGGCTTTGGGTGTTCTTATTCTCACTTACGTTAGTGACACCCAGCTTGCCACCACGACTGTCACTCAGGACATGAAAAAGAAGAGATGGGATCCTTCTGAGTCAAAAACTAAAGCAAATGCCAAAATCCTACCTGGAAATCCTGTCTCTCTTATTTGAAATCCTGGCCAACAGTATTTGAAAGGAGAAAATCCGTACTTAGATTGAGACATTAGGAAATTAAAAAGCCTTATTCCAGAAAAAATAAAAAAACATAATTTTTGTATCATTTTCTTGATAAGTGTATTGATGGTGGTAGTTGTTGATGGAAACTCAGGGCTGTATCTTTGTATCTTTTAAGTAAATAATATTCCCATTTGTTATCCATAATGTAGTTTAGCATATGGTTTATTAACCATAATTTTACTAATAATGATAATAATTACTATTGGATCAGTGGCTCTGGTTTTCTTTTTTTAATTTCCTTTGAATGCTTCTGGTCACTGCTTTAAGTATCATATGGGAAAACCCCTTGTTTCTCTCTCTCTCTCTCTCTCTCTCTCTCTCTCTCTCTCTCGTTATTCCACTAGAGATTTCTCATTGCATTGCAATGCAGTTTTACACATTTGTATGTGATTGTTTGAGCAAAGTTTAATTTCTTTCTCTGAAAGATGAAGGGCTCATGGTCTCATGTCTCTGGCTCACCATTCCTAGGGCCCAGTGCAATGCCTGGTACATGATAGGTGCTCAGAAGTTATTTCTCAATTAAGTGCATGAGTAAATAAATGAAGGGATTAGTGTTTGATGGTTAAATTGGAGATTTAGATAAGAAAACCTCCAAGAAAAAATGTATAAAATCTTTACTAATTGATTTCTTTATTTACTACTCCAGCAGACATAGGCACCAGGGAAACAAAGATGAATTCAGCATGACTCTTGCCCTTTAGGTGTCCATACTAATCTAAAGTTTCCCATATTGGGCGCCTGGGTGGCTCAGTGGGTTAAAGCCTCTGCTTTCAGCTCAGGTCATGATCTCAGGGTCCTGGGATTGAGGCCCGCATCGGGCTCCCTGCTCAGTGGTGAGCCTGCTCCCCGCCCCCCCCCCCCCCGCTTCCCTCTCTGCCTCCTTGTGATCTCTCTCCCTCTGTGAAATGAATAAATAAAATCTTTAAAAAAAATAATAAAGTTTCCCATATTTTCAGGGCTTCCTGGGAATCTTAGAACATCTGTGAGTATTATAATTGAAATATAATTCAAATGAATTGCTTTCTAGCAGGTATTCTTCATATCCCTTTCTTATTCCTTAGCATCTTTTCACTACCTATTAAAGTGATAAAGTGACCCTTTGCCTTAGATAAAGCCAAACATTATACTTGAGAGTTTTATATGCAGCAGAATCTCAATAGAAGTGGGATTCATCCCTTTCCAGCACGAGGGAGAGCAGGAAGGAGGCCAGAGACCATTCCTCAAAGAATAATCAGTCTAATCCTGATGAGATTTTCCCTTTACCCCCTCTCTCTGAAAGGAAGAAAAAGCCATTAGAAGAAATAAAAAGGAGTAAAAAAAATTTTGAAAAGAAGCCTGGGTCAGGGGTTCCTTGAAAGGATTTAGAGAAGGAAAAAGAATAGAAGACTAGGTGTTATGTAAGATGTGCTAGCTCAGATGATCTTTTGCTTCTATCTGGTAAGTTAAAAGTGTACCAAGTAAATCTATTCAAGACATGTCCTCCTGCTAGGAAGACTTAGAACAGGATTTTACTTAGTTTCACAGGAAAAAAAAATTTCTTTGAAAAAAAATTCTCCCAACTTTGCCTCCCGGGAACTCTAGTGGAAAGATTTTTCCACATCCCTGCGTTCAAGAAATGAGGACACCGGGGTGTTCATTGGATCTCATGTGTGTTGCTGGAAGAGGATGATAACCTGTTTCGGAACCGTACAGACAGAGTCAGGTCTGTTTTATTCTCTGCTGACTGTATTCTTACCCATAGCATGGCAGGACATGGGTAGTGTTGAATAAGCACAGGTTACATGGCTGACCAAGTGAATGAAAGATTGAGAAGTGCCTGCAATGCCGGAACATGGGGAAGGAGCAATTGTTGACCCTTTGGATTCCTCCCTTGCCAAGCCCATTACCTAAAGAGCATGGATCTTAGCAGAATTAAAATCTTCAGAAGAAATCACCGTACCAATAGTTATTTAAAACTTTACCAATTTCACAAATCAAAACCACACCAGTCAGAATGGCTAAAATTAACAAGTCAGGAAACGACAGATGTTGGCAAGGATGCAGAGAAAGGGGAACCCTCCTACACTGTTGGTGGGAATGCGAGCTGGTGCAGCCACTCTGGAAAACAGTATGGAGGTTCCTCCAAAAATTGAAAACAGAGCTACCCTACGACCCAGCAACCGTACTACTGGATATTTTCCGTAAAGATACAAAGGTAGTGATCCTCAGGGGCACATGCACCTGAATGTTTATAGCAGCAATGCCCACAATAGCCAAACTATGGAAAGAACCTAGATGTCCATCAACAGATGAATGGATAAAGAAGATGTGGTATATATATACAATGGAATACTACGCAGCCATCAAAAGAAACGAAATCTTGCCATTTGCAACGACGTGGATGGAACTAGAGGGTATTATGCTGAGTGAAATTAAGTCAGTCAGAGAAAGACAGTTACCATATGATCTCTCTGATATGAGGAATTTGAGGGGTGGGATGGGGGATCGTGGGGGGTAGGGAGGGAAAAAAATGAAACAAGATGGAATTGGGAAGGAGACAAACCATAACAGACTCTTAATCTCACGAAACAAACTGAGGGTTACTGGAGGGTGGGAGGGTATGGATAAGGTGGCTGGGTTATGGACACTGGGGAGGGTTTGTGCTATGGCGAGTGCCGTGAAAGGTGTAAGCCTGATGATTCACAGACCTGTACCCCTGGGGCAAATAATAATAAAAAAAATAAAATAAAACTACCAATTTCAAAGCGTCTGTGTATACATTTTTCATGGAATCATTTCCATAGCTGCCTCCCAGTTCCCAGTGGACTTGAGAACCTAAGTGTAAAGAGATGTTCAGGTCAGAGGAACCATGTGTTTACCCAGCTATATTCATTATGATGACATCACCTGCTTAGGATTCCTCCTAATTTTGGTTCTAGAGAGACCCTTGTAGATCAGCCAAATTACTTACAGTTCCTTCTCCACTATCAATATGATGAAAAAAACAAATGTGCTTTGCACTAAATCTTAAACTGGCGTGTTGTAGAAGCCACGTGAGCATCTGTTGAATGTAGATTCAGATTCAGTAGGTCTGCGGTGGGCTGAGATGTGATATTTTTAATAGTCTCCCAGATGAACAGATGCTGCTGGACTGTGTATGGACCAAATTCTGAGGAGTAGCAAGTTGCCTGGGCACTAGAGGTCTTCTGATGCAGCTAAGGGCCCTCGTTGTCTTTCTCTGGTTGATACATTCTTGATAGGTTAACATCACCTACTGGGTAAGTAAAAGTTCCATAAACAGGCATCAATGGCTTATGGAACCTATCTTCATTGAAAATTAGTGATTTAAACCAGACTAAATACATACCCATTTCTGAAAGCCCAGCTGTAAGCGTTCTGATGAGAAAAACGAGGCTTTCAGATGTGGTTACTGGTTTAAGGTTAAGAAATGGACTAAGTCTTAAATCATCAACATGTGTCCTATACCAAGGGCCAGATGTGCCAGAATTAGCTTCCAGAAAAAAAGAATTATACTGGTTTAGGAATGAAAAAAAGCTGGTATTTTTTATCTTTTGCCACTGTGCTGTAAAAATAACTTATCTTTATGAAATTTACCTTAAAGTTCTCTGAGTAAGAGGATAAAACTTCTTTGCAGTGAAAACCAAGTTCCATTTAACTATTGATTATTCTGTAGTTTGCTTCATTCACAGTTGGTAGACGAGATAAGTTTGCACATAAAAACTTTTTTCCTTGAGAGGCTTGTGGTCTTCAAACATAAATTTTTGTTTTGCTTTTCTGTAATGTGGTGAAATTAGAGACTTAATTTGACCAACTGCAAGGAGATAAAATGTAACATGACCTAAATTTACTGAACAATGCTTTAAGGCAAGTATTTAAATTAGTAAGAGTTGGAACATATGTTTGTTTTTCTCTTATTTTAAGAGCATTTGTAGTCTCCTGACTGTTGCTCATACTTAGCAACTGAATATTTGTGTCAGGGCATCATTTCTCCAAATTATATTTCCCCCCTATGGATATGAAATTAAATTAATGCAGTAATGCTATTTCAGCTACTGTTTCATAAACTTCCATGTCTTTTTTTAAAATTCAGCAAAAGCCTTCTCTCAGGATAATCATTGTACTTAGCAATCCACCCTCTCATACCTGAAGTAGTTACTAGACAACACTCCAAGCAGTACTCCAGATCCATCTTAAGTATTCATTAAGACACTTCCTGATGTATTGGAGTTTCTAAATTTTTGTATCTATGAGACAATGGAAATTCCCCAGATGATGCCCTGGAGAATTTTTTCTATCATAATTGATACCTAGGTCTTACGTTGTTTGACTACCCTCATTCTCATTTTCAGTGTTACTTATTTTTACTGACTGACAGGAATTCAAGTTACAGATGGTAACTTAGAGTTCAGTCAACTCTGGCCTAGGTTGTTACCCCTTTTCTCACCCATTTTTCTCCGTCAGTAGAACGGTAAGATGGAAAGTATTTTATATAATTATCTTTAATAATGGATGCTGTTGAAGTAGTGGCTGTAAGAATGGGGATAAGTGGATGAACAGAAGAGAAACTCTAGGGCAGAATAGTAGGATTGACGTCGATTGGATGTGTTGGGTGGGGTGTGTTGATTAGATGTGAGAGTTGTGGATGGAGGGAAGGTGTTAAAGAAACTTCTAAGCACAGTGATTTGCTTATTTGGAGATAAAACCTTTAATTTTCCTAATAAAAAGAATATGCTTTTTTATCTCAGTCTTTATAAATATTAATTTGCTTTCCTTGGCATAGTTTCCACTAATGGCAAGTAATATATATGACATTCTGATTATGTAATTACATTTACAGTGTGAAAATCAGATTTGAAGGGACTTTGGCTAATACGAATGGGTCTTTTGAAGTCTGGAAAATTTATAAGGTTGCTAAAGAGACAAAGTTTGCTTGGAAAGACCATTTAAAACGCGTGTTGATGAGTGACTGCAAAACAAACTGTTCACTGTTCTGCATAGATAGGGATACATAGCCACATCTGGAAAGATCTTTCTTGCTCAAAAGTCTGTAAATAGGGTACAGATTGAGAATTTTTGTTTTTGCTTTTGTTCAGTAACACTGTTAAACATAGCATTTAGAACTTCTTCCTTTCTTGTTTAGAAACTTGGACCCTTTTTATGTCCTAATTTTATTATTAAAAAATTAAAGAATTTGACTTTGTTTTTTATAGCTCTGACTCATGAAAATAGTGGATGTAATTGTGGAGTTGTGACTGTTTTCGCTCGTGAACAGAAACTAATACTTTTTGTTGTTGCTGTTTTGACAGCTGACCTTTTAAATAAAACAGCATTGAGTTTCCCTGAATTTGGGGACTAATTCGCAGAATACATGATTTGAAACCTGATGAAAATGTATTCATCTTTAGTTGTACAATTTATGTAATTGTTCTTTAATTTGGCCCTTTTAGAAATGAAAACAACTTCTTTTAATTTTTAATTAAATCTTAATTTCTCTAAGAAAGGGCATTCATTTTTTTGAAAAGTACATATTTATATGTAGTCATGCAACTGCCATAATTAGACCTAGCCTTTTGTGACAATAAATAACTTGATCTGTGTTCAGTGATATGACATGAAAGTAAAATAGTCATTTAACTTGATAAATTCCTACTTTATTGGCAGCGTCTGGAACAATACTATATTTAAAATTCACACCTGCCTGTTGAAGTGACAGTTGTCAAGACTTCTCAGTTTGTTATTTCATTCTCTAACACCATTTTTATTTTCTAAAAAGTATTTTAAATTCATTCTAAGTCAGAAAACCCTGGTTCATCCCAAACTAAAAATCTAGTAAATGACACCCTTGTTTCTGACCTCTCTTACCTGTGGTTAAAAAAAAAAAATTGTATAAAATCGAAAACATCATTGCTATAGCGCTTCTCTTCTCCACCCAGTTTCTCTCTCTACTTTATTTAATAAGAGTTAGTAGGATAATTTTGTTGTTGTTTGTTTTTAGTATAGTACCAGACGTCCTGTAGAAGTAATTGAAGCATCAAATAATGCATTTCAGGCTCTGTTCTCGGGTGTGGAGAATAGAACTGTCAAATGCCTTGATCTGAGTGAACTTGCTGTTTGTTCTCCGTTCCTTTGATATGTCCCACCTTGGCAACACCTGCCTGGAAGTGTCCTTCTCTCAGAAGAAAGCCTCAAGGGGGAGATGCCCTCAGGTGTGACATTAGGACAACTCTGACATTTGTATACTTCCTTAGGAATGGGAAAGTGAAACAAAGACATGGTCAGAGACTAAGATTTTTGATATTACTCACACCTGGCTTCAGAATTTCAAAATATTTCTTCCTACTTTTCTGCCTTTCAGCCCTTTGCCTGTTACTTAATCTTTCCTTTCCTTAGTCTCATACCTAGACTATGAAATGATGGCAGTAGTGACTTTCTTCACTAGATAGTGGGGAGGAATAAATGACTATATTGTAGTGAATTTATCAATATGGCAAATGAGTGCTTACTCAATTATTGATAGGAATTATTGTTCCTGGGGTGCCTGGGTGGCTCAGTTGGTTAAGCAACTGCCTTCGGCTCAGGTCATGATCCCGGAGTGCCGGGATCGAGTCCCACATCGGGCTCCCAGCTTCATGGGGAGTCTGCTTCTCCCTCTGACCTTCCCCCCTCTCATGCTCTTGCTTTCTCTCTCTCTCTCTCTCAAATAAATAAATAAAATCTTTAAAAAAAAGAAGGAATTATTGTTCCTGTGTTGATCTTAATTGGATCAAAGGGAAAAGAGGAGAGGTTGAAAAACCAGGTATCTGTCATACAGTTTGTCACGGGGTCATAGAGTTTCCCTACCTTAAGAACAGAGCCTGTCTTATCTGTTTCATTTTTGTGATGGTTTGCATAGCACCTCATATGGTGCTCTTCACAAGTGAGGAGCTGGTAAATCTTCAAGAATGAGTTACCTGTGTGTTTCATCTATTGATCTAGCAGTTTCTGTGTTGCAAGCCTTTGAGAGGTTTGTCTTTGTGCCAGACATTAGTGTTTGAATAATAGGCTTTTTCAAGATTACAGTATTGTCTCATCAAGAAGATATTCATCTGGAGACCTTATGAAATTTTCTTTTGAAGATTGTATGTCAAATATGGGAGGCCATTAATTTTTGTTTTTACATTTGCCTAATTAGTTTATATTTGCCTCAAGATTTTTTCTTTGTAAAAATTTTTTATTTTTACTTTTTTGCCTTAAGACTTTGAACTTTCAAAATATTCTTCTTTTTTTTAAAGATTTTATTTATTCATTTGACACAGAGAGAGATTACAAGGAGGCAGAGTGGCAGGCAGAGAGAGAGGAGAGAGGAGGAAGCAGGCTCCCTGCTGAGCAGAGAGCCCGATGTGGGTCTTGATCCCAGGACCCTGGAATCATGACCTGAGCCGAAGGCAGCGGCTTTAACCCACTGAGCCACCCAGGCGCCCTCAAAATATTCTTAATGTAAGGGTTGAAGTTTGTTTTTAATTTACTTTTTAAGGAAAAATACTGTCATTTGGGGAGAGCTTACTAGAAAAGAATAATGGACTGCATCTCTAATTTATTGATTCTGTAAGTTTTTATTAGTATCTACTATGTGGCAGACACTTTGCTGGCTGCTGGGAATGGAACAGCTAGCGCAGTGAATGTGCTAGATTTCATTATGCAATCAGGCAAAAGAGAGCCAACGAAAGATTTCTAGTGCTCTTGTTAAAAATATGGTGTAATAATTGTTAATGAGATCCCTGTTATCAAGAAAACTATTGGGGCAGAGTTGATAAAAACTTAGTGTAATGAAGAAATCAGATGTAAGTAAGGTGGGTGTTGTGTAATGTTGACTTAAATGTACAGTAGTATTTAAAAGGAAGGAGAAACTGCATTGCCTTGAGTGATACCTTGGATTTTTAAAGTGGACTATAATTCAGAAAAGTATCAAGAAAGAGAACAGTGACATTAAAAATGGTTAACATTTATTGGCCATTTGTATGTTGCAGACAGTTACACACACACATATGTCTCATACATTTTGAGTTAATATTTTCATTTTTTGAGCTTTAATTCTTTCAACAATTCTGTTATTGTTGGGGGTTCTGGGTGGCACAGTTAATGAAGTGCCCCACTCTTGATTTCAGCTCAGGTCATGATCTCAGGTCCTGGGATCAAGTCCTGCATTGGGCTCTGCACTGGCATGGACCCTGCTTGGGATTCTGTCTCTTCCTCTCCCTCTGTCACACCCCTGCTTCCCCTGCTTGTTCACGTGCTCTCTCTCTTAAAAAAAAAATGTTACTGTTTACCTACTAAAACTTTGTAGGGAGTATTTTCCTCCTTTATCTTATCACTTCAATTATACCACAAATGTAATGAAAATGAGAGACTAGGAAACTGTATGACATAAACACGACAAAGTCTTATAGGAACTTTTTGTGTGATTAGTGTAATATAAGGAAATCCTAACTTCATAGCATTTAGTGAAGAGTAAATGAATTTAACAGAATGAACTTTTAAAACGCTTTGGTATTAAATACAGAAGACAAACAGGTGGTTGGAAAGGGGAGGTATGGGGGGATGGGTGAAACATTTGAAGGCGATTGAGAGTACCTCTGCGATGCTGGGCACTGAGCAATGTATTGAATATTGTACACCTGAAACTAATGTAATGCTGAAACTAATATAATACTGGAATTTAAAAAAAAAGAAAAAGAGAGCTTTTGGTAGAAAATTTCATATTGTTGGCCTAGATAACCCCTAGATCCCTCATTGTTCCAAGTGCTGTTCCAACTTTTTATTTCCCTCATTTCTCTTTGAAAGTTTGCAGTGCCTGTAGCTCTGTTAGTTAAGCCTTCAACTCTTGGTTTCAGCCTGGGTCATGATGTCAGGGTCCTGGGATCGTTGCGCTCAGCACTCATCACAGAATCTGTTTGGGATTCTGTCTCTCCCTCTGCGTGCTGTGCCCTCCACCCCCCCCCAAAGTAAATAAAGTCTTAAAAAAAAAGTTTGCAGCTCTCAGGAGGTAAGGCATTTGTTGCCTTTTCTGTTCCAGTTTGTGTTTAGGGAGAAGCCAGAAGTGTCCCAGATTCAGCATCGGATCTGGAGCAATGTCTGAGATTGAGAGAAGGAACTGATCCCATGTCACACAGCCTGTGCCCATTCAGGGGCCGCACTTGGTGTGCAAGACACACTTTCTTATTTCAGAACTTTTTTCACATAATTTTTCTTGGTGGGGAAAACAAATCTGAGAGACAAGCCCTTCTTTCCCCCCTTTTTAATTTTTAGAAACTGATCTTTTTGGTTATTATAAATATCAAGTCTGAATGTATGAATAAGTGGACTTAGATTTCTTAATCTTTCATCTTGGAAACCATTAAAGGATGGGAGTAAATGACAATTGTGGTCTGCTTGTTTATTTTCATGGGCTTGGTGAATATAAAACTATGGCTCTGGCAAGTTATGCAGAGAACTTAGACTTTATTGCTAGAACACTAGTGTGGAAAAAGTAGTAGAAGACTAAAATAAGGAAAAGCTTATTTGGTTTTGCATTTCAGCTCAGGAACTTTCTTTCGAGGTAATGTACTCATTTTCAGCTTCTCCAGATTTTATTCTGAAGGTCAAAGCCTACTAACTGCCCAAGCCTTATATTTACAGCACCTTGTCGATGACCATCCAAGTTAACACACTGTTACCTTGGACAGCATCTTTGAAATTCTGTGTTTTTCAGCATCACTTGACAATTTAGACAGTATGACCTTGTTGATGGCATTGTCTTCATTCTGCTTTAGGCATGTTTTCAGTTTTTTTTTTTAATTACAATTAAAAAAATTTAATTTTTTAAAATTTAATTGCAATTCTTACTTTTTTCTCCACATCTTCCTCAGACCTATTAAAATACTGAAATCTGGGTGCCTTGGTGGCTCAGTGGGTTAAGTCTCAGCCTTCAGCTCAGGTCATGATCTCAGGGTCCTGGGATCGAGCCCTGCATCAGGCTTTCTGCTCAGCAGGGAGCCTGCTTCCTCCTCTCTCTGCCTGCCTCTCTGCATACTTGTAATCTCTCTCTGTCAAATAAATAAATAAAATTTTAAAAAATAAAATAAGGGCGCCTGGATGGCTCAGTGGGTTAAAGCCTCTGCCTTCAGCTCAGGTCATGATTTCAGGGTCCTGGGATCGAGGCCCGCATCAGGCTCGCTGCCTGGCAAGGAGCCTGCTTCCTCCTCTCTCTCTGCCTGCCTCTCAGCCTACTTGTGATCTCTCTCTCTCTGTAAAATTAATAAATAAAATCTTAAAAAAAATACTGAAACCTGAGGGAAAAAAAGTCTAGTTCAAGCCATTTGAATTAGTTTGGTTTTGAGTAAAGTGGAAATAAGAAGTCGAGGAAGGAAGGTAGACGATCCACTTGTAGTTGGATAAAAAGGGGTCAGATTTGAAGGATATTTTCCAGCAGTGGCTGTGTTATCTTTTAGGTGTTCAGCCCAACGGTTGTGTGGATATCACCAGGTACAGTACAGTGCTTGCTGGGATAATATATACCCAAAAGTCGGTATAGTAAAAACACTTAGGCATTTTATGTTAGTTAGTTGAATTTAAATAAAAAATGTTTTATTAAAAAAACAAAACCAAAAACACTTAGGGTTTTTAGCCCTATTACTGATGTAACTCAGTGAGAAACAGCAGTGTAGTCATGATAGGAGTAAATTTAAATACACTTGAAATATATTTTCAATAATAAATAACAAATCTGCGGTAAGTTGATGTCCATGGATTTGATGCTTCTGTATCTTGCAACTTCTGCTTTTCTTGTTTGAAAGGTTCTGTGTTAGATCCTTAGGTTCATCCAGGCCCCTCATTTCATATAGTCTGAGCATTCATTCTTTGCTTTTTTTTTTTTTTTAAAGTAAACTCTACGCCCAACATGGGGCTCGAACTCAACAACCCCGAGATCAAGAGCCCACGCTCTGCCGGCTAAAGCAGCCAGGCACCCCTGAACATTCATTCTTTGAACATTAATTTTCCATATTTAGTCATGATTTATAGGAGACAGTACCACTCTGTAAGGCAAAATTTAAGATTTAATTGATTACGTATTGAAATGATTGATTTTGAGCACTACTTAATATTAACTTAACTTACCATCTTTACTCACATTCCATCTTTGCTGTAGCTAGTTCTCTTCAGGTACATTCCACTAACAGGGTGTGAAATCTGCCTTAGGGCGAAGAGGCTGGCTCCAGTCTTTCAGACTTGAGGTACCTCACAGTCTTTCTCATTCTAGATGGGAGATCTCATATTTATTGTTTCCTGTGGCTAGCTCTTACGTCTGTATAACTCCGTAATTCTCCTTGGCATATGTAGGTTTTGATCACAAACTATCGAAAAAAGGCCCCCCCCCCTTTTTTAAGATTTTATTTATTTGTTTGACAGAGAGAGAGCAACAGGGAGAGAGGGAACACAAGCAGGGGGAGTGGGAGAGGGAGAAACAGGCTTCCCACTGAGCCCATGCACGGCTTGATCCCAGGACCCTGGGATCGTGACCTGAGCTGAAGGCAGATGCTTAACAACTGAGCTACCCAGGCACCCTGAAAAAAGACTGTTTTAACTGTATTCTTTCAGATCACATCAGAAAACAGTGTTTATTTTTCTACCGTCTTTGAAAAGCTATCCTGACCAAGGTATTAATATCTAACTGAACATGTGGTCATTTACTTTATTCTAATTGTTACTCCCTAAATGCTCACTGCTAAAGACAGGGTAGCTACAAGCCAAAAGTGGCTTTTGAGCACTTGAAATGTAGCTGAATTGAGATGTGCTGCTCTCTAAGTATAAACTGCACCAAATTTCAAAGATTTAGTATAATAAAAAGAAGTAAAATACCCCATTAATAATCTTCATATTGATCACATACTAGAACGATACTATTTTGGATATATGGGGCTAAATAAAATATATTATTAAAATTGATCACTTACTTGATTTTTTTATTTTTTAAAGATTTTATTTATTTATTTGAGAGAGTGTGATATAGAGAGTGATTGAGAGAATGAGTCGGGGGAGAGGCAGAGGGAGAAGCAGACTCCCTGCTGAGGTGCGAGCCCAATGCAGGACTCGATCCCGGGACCCTGGGATCATGACCTGAGCCGAAGGCAGACGCTTAACCCACTGAGCCACCCAGGAGCCCTAAAATGGATTTTATCTTTCTTTTTATCTTTTTAATGTGACAATTTAAAATTACATATATAGCTTGTAAAATACTATATTTGGACAGTGCTGCTTCAAAATAAACAGGAAGAATGGTTTTTTAAAATGTTTTTGGAAGCCTGGATTTGCTGATCTGTGTGTAGAGTTGCAAGATTACTTTAGAGCAGTATAACTTTTAAATTTAGAATTACTTAATGATTAATAATTTGCTTCCTTAGAAAGCGAGGGAAAGCTTGTATCCTGCACGTGGGGCGGATATGACATTTACAAACGGACAGACTCCAAGCTGCCAGCAGGAGTTCCTTTATTGCCATTCTCATTATCTCCTCAATATGGATTGACACTAATGTGCACGGTGGAAGATGTTTCTGTGGACATTTTTGTTTTCAACATTGAAAAACGTATACTTTTAAGTTGTAATTATTGTCATGACTGGTACTGCAGTGGAACTTCGCTTTGGATTTGTGTTATGCTTTGTTGAATTTCCAGACTCCAGAGTAAATCAAGGGTTTTTCTACATGTGAGTGAGATGTAGTTTTTCTGCATCTACGTGCCTCACTTGATTATAGGAAAGCAGCCACGGTAGCTAATTAGCTTGCTTCTCTTTTAATTGCCATTTTCTAATGTGTCACACAAGTGAGAAAAGAAAAATACTAATTTGATAAAGATGACTGACTTATTTTTAGTTAACTGGGCTCATTTTCTTTTTAAAATCGGAATGCTGCAGTAAAGCATATAAAAATTGGAAACGTAATTACGTAGAGATGAATTATTGAAGTTAAAAGCAAGTACTTTTATTACTTTCAGAAATAGTTCACTGATTAAGACAGTTAGTTGCTCTCTCTCAGCACGGCTCAGGAGAATGTGTGATTTTAGAAATAAAAGAACAGTGGTGATACCTTTTGGCCGAACACCGAGGGACTAGTTTGTATAATATCTGACTCAGCTGTGAAGGGTAGCGGGGAGTCGGGTTTCTGACATAAATTGTTGGACTAAGAAATGATCTAGGTATATTATTTCAAGGCACCAAGGTGCAAACCAATTGAAAAATAAAAATAATAGAGTTTCTGTAGATACAATGTAAACAATGTGTAGGTGATAAAATAAGATCTAAGTGATATGGAGATAACTAGCAGAGGAACCAAAAATGTATATATTTAAAAAGAGCCCACGGGACTGGGCTAGGACTTGTCATCATAATATACCTTGTAATGTGTTGCCATTTGTCTGCATTTCCTTCATATAGTTTTGTAATTTGGTCTTAGGCAGCGGGTCTTAAAATGTGTTCAGGGTTTGGTTTCATGGGAATTATTAAAGTGCATGCAAAATGTGGCTTTCTAAGTTCCATTTAGGAACAGGTTGAATCCCGTTTGCTGGGTGTGATGCCTGGGAACCTGTATTTTAACTTGACTCCCAGGGGAATCCTGAGAGGATTCAAGTATGAGAACCTCTCTAAGGTGTCAGAGTATACTTGGTGAACATTTTCATGACACGTTAAGTATTTTGGCAATAACCGAAACGAGCATGTATTATACATTTGAGGGATTGGTGTAATAAACAACTCTAGCCAGCCTTGAGCCCCATAATAGGATTTATAAAGTACTTTTTGAAAATGGTGACTGGGGACCAACAGTTTCTGTATCAATGGTGAGATGTCAGTGCACTATTTCCCAGTTCTTGGGTCTAAGAATGTTCTGGTTACTCGTCAGATTGTATACATCTTTCACCTTTTTCCAATTCATGGGGCTAAGCAAGTCTTTTATTGATAGAGTGTTTTATCGTTGCAACACTGCGGGCAGCACACGGGGAATTAGCCTTAAACAAAGTATGCTCTTGACTGACTGGTAGTCTGTTGTGATCATGTCAGGGAGGGTATCCTTGTCTCAGGCCGGTTACCTTTGTTACAAAGAAACACCAGACACACTGCTTCTGCTTCATTTATGATATTTTGACAGCAAATAACAAAACTCTGGGACTCAAACTGGCTTAAATATGAAGGACATTTATTATGCAAGACGGGAACTGTAGGAAGCCGGGGTCAGAGGCTAAGTGATGTCATCAAGGAACTCTTATCTAGGCTTCATCCTAAGGTGGGTTTTCCTCCACCTTTCAGGATGGCTGCCGTTAACAACTGGTATTTTTGCTTGCTTGCTTGTTCAAATTCAACAGAAAGAGTGAGGGGAAATCTGTCCTGTAAGTCAGGAATTCATATCCTTTCTTTGATTCTTAATTGGGCCAATTTGGGGGGCGCCTGGGTGGCTCAGTTGGTTGAGTGACTGCCTTTGGCGCAGGTCATGATTCCACGGTCCTGGGATCGAGTCCCGCGTCCAGCTCCTTGCTTGGCGGGGAGCCTGCTTCTTTTTCCCTCTCCCTCTGCTGCTCCTCCTGTTTGTGCTCTCTCTCAAATAAATAAATAAATCTTAAAAAAAATTGGGCCAATTTGGAACTAAGGATGGGGCCATCTTACTCTAAGTCTTGGAAGCAGGAGAAGGGATACTTGAAAGAAATTAGGAATTTTTAAATTTTTTTCCAAGAGGAAAGAGAGTATGCTACAGGCAACTAACATTGCCTGTTATATAGACATTTTAGTATATTTCATGACAAGTATTACTGGTAACTTGTAAAATAAGTTATTCAAACTTTATAGGTAGTCTAAATGTGATGATATATAATGGTTGATGAACACTTATATTTTGGGCACCATTCTAAATATTTTTTATGTATTAATTCATGTAATACTTAGAGCAGTCTGTTAAATTAGATACCGCTGTTATATCTATTTTATGGATTAGGAAATGGGACATAGCGAGATTAAGTGACTCGTTCCAGGTAACATAAGTAGGAAGTGACAGATGGGATTTGAACTTTCAGACTGGCTCCAGAGCTAACTCTCCTACTTGCTACACTATGACTGTCACAGTTAAGTGCTGGATGATGTTGGTCAGCTTGAGTTGAATATGGTCTTTGAGAGGTGAAGAGTCGTAGTGTTGATGAATCAAGGTTATTGTCGTAACTCTGTAGATTGCTGATGGTCAGAACAGCTTGCTCATGTAGGTGTTACAATAATTTCAGATTGAAATATTGTGATTATTCAAACCAGAGGTAATAACGGTAATAACAGTAATGATAATGATGATAATAATAAAAGTAAATTTACTTACATCCCAATTATAAACCCCTGTGGATGAACTTATATTTATGATTTCACCATTTTCTAGGAAGGTGACTATTTTAAATTTCCTAAAACCATGCATTCATCCCCTGCCCCTTTGCATTCATTAAGTGTGATACTCAGTTATTTAGCCAACATGTGTGTATCTGCTAAGATTTATTTTAAGATTTTAATGGTGATTTCAAGGATAAATAGACACAGCGTCTTCGCTTTTAAATAATGGATGGTCTAGTTAAAGAGAATCAACAGGTAAACACATAGCTATAAGGTAGAGTAATAATTACTGAAATAGAAGACTGGAGAAGCTAGCTTTGAGACAAGAGGTCTGCAGGTTGTTGGGAAATGGCAGAAGTTTGGGAAAGTTCTTGAAGGAGGAAGATTCTGGAAGATGAAGTGGGTAGACCCAATCAGGAGGATTAGATAAAAACATTTTAGGAAAAGTGAAGAGCATTTACAAAGGCAGTGAGAACTGAAGAGCTTATATGTTTGGGAACTCTAAGTGAAGTGCTTTGTTAGGTTCTGAAAAGGGGATTGGGAGGAAGGTGGTAGGAGTTTAGGTTAGATATTTTTGGAATGTTTAAATTTTTAAGATTCACTGAATTTTAAGTCTTCAAGATATATTTACTTGTGGTTTGGGCCCAAAAAGTGTTTTTAACCTTTAACTTCTTGATTTTCAGTTTTGATTTATAATCTTTGTTCTTTCAAGGCCCCTGGCATTTGGTAAAACAGATAAGTTTGGGATTGTTAGTCATATTGTGGTGTTTCCACTGCATATATGCAAAAGAATTCTTTAATATTAAATGTGTTTCAAAGTACTGAAGAAGTATGTCATTTGAAGAAAATCATTACTAAATAATTTTAGTTTCAAAATGAAGATTCTGAATTATTCACTTTACACACACACATACACTTAAAGATTTTATTTATTCATTTGAGACAGATTCAGAGAGAGAGAGAGCCTGAGCAGGGGGGAGAGGCAGAGGACAAGGGAGAATCAGACTCCCCACTGAGCTGGGAGCCTGACATGGGGCTCGAACCCAGGACCTAGAGACTGTGACCTGAGCCAAAGGCAGACTCCCAACCATCTGAGCCACCCAGGAACTTTTACACACATATTTTGAGTACACCATGCCAGAAATACATCTTTTCCATAAAACATGATATATATTCACTTTTAAACACGGATGATCTGATAACAATCTCACTATAGTGGAATTATTGTATTGCACTATTATGAGGTTATTTCAGGTTAGTATGGGTATTAATTTTATTGAACATCTTTGTATGTCTCTTTATATACTTGAACTAGATTCTCTCTTAGGTGTATTTTAAAAGTGGAATTGTTAAAGATAGGCCGATATTCAAAATTGCTTTCTGAACTCTTTGTGTCATTTTATATTTCAGGTAGAATGAAATTCACCATTTCCCCCATTCTTGCCAGTAGTCTATGTTACATTTTAAAGTTCATATCAATATTATAGTGTTAAATCGTATCTCATTGTTATTTTAATTTGCATCTACTGCTTACTAATGAGATGGAACATTTTTTAAATTTATTGAAAGTTCAAAACTTTGTTTCTGTGAAGTTTTATATTCTTTCCCTTATTTTATATTGGGTTTTAAATATATTCCTTAGTTTTAGAAACTATATGTTTTGAATAGTTGGTTTATGGGATCCAAAACTTTTCATGTCTGGTATCAATTTTCATTTACCTGAAAATCATCTAATCCTCTTCCTCTCCCCTTTGGTATACCTGGAGTCTTTTGATTGTAAACTTCTTGTGATGGTTAATGTCAGAAACAAGCCTGCTTAATAATTTTAGTGGTTAAGACCAGGGTTTTGAATACAAAAGTTTTGGTTTGAATCTAGGCTCTTCATGATCTTGGGCCTCTAATCTCTCTAATTTCTACATAGAAATAATAACTTGTTATAGTAAATTCACACAAGCACAAATATTTAATTCAGACTTGGAATTGTACCCACAATAAATGGAAGCAATAATAATATTATACTACTACTAATAAAAAAACAGCGTCAGTAATTTTTGTTTTGTCAAATACCTTATGCTTTCAGAGTGCTTTTATTTAAATAAGATTTGCTTAATCTGAGCATTTCCTAATTCATATTTTAATAGTCCATTGTGATGCTAGTAGCATGGAGTGATTGATTTCTGCACTTCCATATACTGGAATGCATTTATCTTGCTTATGAAATCATTTCTCAAGGGTCTCATAATTTACACAAAAATCTATAGCTACTTTTTTATTGGGTAGTCTTGTCTAAGTGTTAGATTTGCATATATTTATGTAGTTCACTAAATCAGTATGTTCTTTGTGAACTGATATATAAGATCTTTTTATACACATTTATAAGAGCATTTATTGATTTAATAAATCAGGCACTTGTCAACCATGCATCAATGTAAATTGGTGTTTATATATAATATAAGCATAGTTCTTTAGAGTACATAATTCATCATTCAATTAACATAAATATATGATTAATCAGTATTTACCTCCCATGGTCCACATCCTGCAGGAAAAGAACTTTCTTTGATACATAGAAGTTATAGTTGTTACTCACTTGCTGATTCTCTAAGGGTATTTTTGTATTTTGCATATGTTTTAAATTGAGATATTTTAATACTCATGTCACAGTAGCAATTAAAAAGACTTAACAGCTAGTAAGAATGCATAATTTTTGCTCAAAGACAATGCAGCAATTTCTGAAGGTTTGATTAAAATTCCTGATTAAAATTCATCAAGAACTAACCTCTTAATGTGTGAATATAATATTTGAATGATTTTAAGACATGATCTTTGGAATAGATTCCAAAGAGATATTCCAGGGGGAGGGAGAGGGACTAATTGATGAGGGGACATGTTCTGCTGTTTTTCAGGGAAAAATAGCCAAGTGAGGAGACCATACTATTTGCCAAGATTTTCTTTTGGATATGAATGAATGCTGGTCTCATCGTGCTTTTCCTTGTTCATATCTTCTTTTGTTATTAGTGTATTTTCTTTTTTTAAATTCTATATTCACTGAAGTAAACACGTGTAATTATAAAATTAGACAGTATGGGTTTATAATCAGGGTATTTACCATATTTTAAAATACTACACTTTAACTGCTATTTATTAACTTAATTTTAGACAGTTTCTGTTGAATTCATGTTATATTAGTATTTATCTCTCTTGTGTCCTTTTATACCATAATATCTCAATATAGCCATTTCACAATTTTTGATTGCATCAGTAATTAACATTATATTTATAATGACTGTACCGTTATAACTATATATGTTTTTCCTTCTACAATTTTTTATTTTTCCTAGAGTTAAGAATTGCCTATGAATTTTTCCATTAGCTTTTATTTGACTATATATGAGTTATTTAAAAAAAATTATTTTAGAACATTTGTCATGGCTTTCAGTAATTTTCCCAAATGGTCAAACATATCACATAAATTATCAGTGACTTATCCCTTCCCATTTCCTGACCTGTCCTGGAGTTTTTTCTTGAGTCCTCCTTTTTTCTGGTGTCTGATTCATATTCTCTGTAGGTTTGATATGTTATCTTTCTTTCTTTTTTTTTTTTTAAAGACACACACTCTTCTGGTTACCAAAGAAAAGTTGTGTTGAAGGTCATTTTTTTTTTTTTAAGTTTGGGTATGTCTAAAAAGACTTGGTTTGATCCTCATTTTAAATGATAGATTCAAAAGTATGAAATTCTGAGTTAGAACTCACTGTTCCTCACAATTTTGAAGACATTGCTCAATAGTCTTATAGTAGCCAGTGCTTTTTAGTAATCTAGTATTTATGTAACCTGTCTTTGTATCTCTCTGGAAGCTTTTCAGAACTTTCTTTATCCTTCAAGTTCTGAAATTTCATAATGATATGGTTAGGAATAGACTTTATTAAAAAAACTCTTGGACTTGGCATGAGCAAGCATCGTAGCAGGAGGGCAGTAGTAATCCCTGAAACTCCAGAGGGCAGTCACCACACTCCAGGAGGACCATTTCATCCCAGGATCCATCCAGAAATTTACTCCTCCCAGAAAGAATGCCCGGTGTCATTAAATCCTACTACTGTTGCAAAATGTAAAAGAAAGAAGGGGAAAAATGAAAGAGATGGGAGGACCAAGAGACCAAAAGAGGAAAATGTAGACAGACCAAGAGTTAAAGACAAGTGGATGGATTGATAAGGAAGGACGTGTGTAGGAATGTTTATGCAGAGGGAGGGGAAGAAAGAGACACAGAGAAAATACACATAATGATAATACATATTCAGGGATGTTGGTGACATGAACTTAATGACTCTTCAACAAAGACAAGCTGTGTGCAGATTTTGACTAGAAAAAAAATGGCAATGAGGGGAAAGTCCACATTAATAATTTTCTGGGGTTCGTTATTATGTTTTCATTTCATTACATCATTACTCCTAAAATACTCCTTCCTCAGTTAAAGGTGAAAAAATGAGCACCTTCCATCCTCATCACTTATATGCACGTTTCTGCTATTGTTACCAAAAGGAGACCTATTTGCAGGTTTGGTTCAACCTGAAGTATGAACTGAAAAAAAGTTTTTTTGTAATTACATGTATCTTTTGCTTAGATTCTGCTTTCTACTGATTTTTACCTATTTTGGAATGATTTATGAGGCAATGGTTGTTGGTGCCTTGGAACTTTATCAGCATTAGTGATAGAGAAGTACTCACATGGTGCTTATTTATATCTTTTTAAAAAGAACGTCTTTCTATTTAGAAGAATCAGAGATTAGAATGGGTTCAACACTCAATGGTATCCAGCTCTTACCGAGTCCTGCTAATTTTCATTTTTGTAACTGCTCTTTTGTTCTGGTAGGAAATTTTTTTAGAGAAAGGTAAGGAACAGTGTGTGTGTGTGTGTGTGTGTGTGTGTGTGTGTGTGTACACGCGCGTGTGTGCGTGTTGTTTGCTCTTTTTTTTTTTTTTTTAAAGCTTTTATTTATTTATTTGACGGAGAGAGAGATCACAAGTAGGCGGGCGGGGGGGAAGCAGGCTCCCCGCTGAGCAGAGAGCCCGATGTGGGCCTCGATCTCAGGACCCTGAGATCATGACCTGAGCCGAAGGCAGAGGCTTAACCCACTGTGCCACCCAGGTGCCCTGTTGTGTGCTCCTTTATGGTGCAAATATTCTTCGATTTCATCTTTTTCAGAGTGTCAATATTTAAGTGTAATAGATTTAGCAGTATAACTCTGCTACTGACTTTTGAAGCAGAACATAATTTTGTTTCTATGTCTGTAGCCTTACATATTTGATGAAAAATTATACCTGAGAGGTTCTGGTTTGAACAACTACCCAGTTTTGGTGTATCTGTCTCTCTTATTTCATTTCTACCTCTCTATTATATATTTATGTACACACATTCATATGTGTGTGTTTGTATACACTCGAATATTTGAATGTTTCCTAGCATCAGCATATGTTAGTATGTTTAGATACTTTTATTTTTTTTATTTTTATTTTTTTAAAGATTTTATTTATTTATTTGACACAGAGAGATTACAAGTAGGCAGAGAGACAGGCAGAGAGAGAGGAGGAAGCAGGCTCCCTGCTGAGCAGAGAGCCCGATGCGGGCCTCGATCCCAGGACGCTGAGATCATGACCTGAGCCGAAAGCAGAGGCTTTAACCCACTGAGCCACTCAGGCGCCCTGTTTAGATACTTTTAGAAAGTGAATGTTTCCTTATTATTGATCATCTATAAAATGGCATGTTAATTCCTTCTCTTGTGAACACAGCTGTGTTTATGTGTATATGAAACTTTGCTTCCTTATGTCCTCAGTACTTGCTACTTTGACTTGTAATAGCACTGACTCTTCTGACACCATTTGTTTCTCGTGTTTCAAACATTATTGTCTATAAGACATCGATTCCTACCTCTTTCTCCATGCAGAGAGAAAATCAGTTTTGTTCATGAAATGACCCTTAGTGGAAATAAGTGACCCCCTTCCCAGGCCAGAGGGAAAAGCAAATTAGTTTAACCTAATCGTGTTCGTCGCTCCTCTTGTCCACGTTCCCCTTCCTCCCTGTCCTGATCAGTTCAGGGGTGGCTGTGGGACACACACCTGGCCTCTAAAACACAAGTTTGCTCCTGCGAAGCTTCTGGAACCAACTCGATGCTCTTGAAGAAGGAAACACACACACAGAAACCTCTTCTGCTTTAGACATTCTCACGTCTGGATGTCACGCTGGGATTGCTGCAGCAGCCACCCCGTGGGCCACACGGGAAGTTAACCCAGATGTGAGACTGGTGTATCCTAAGAGAGCAAAGATGGGAAAAATCTGAGTGCTTGATGACATTGTCGAGCCGCTGAATTAAACAATTAAACCGTTGTGGAATACCTCACTCTTACTCCCCCATGCCCAACAACTGTACTCCAGCATACATTTCTGTACTTATAATCAAGGTCTTATTTTTAAAGTCCATTTCATTCAGTTTGGATTTTTGACACTTGCAGCCAAAAGCATCATTGGTGAAACATATTACTGCTTTACTTTTTATTTCCGTTTTCCATAGTGATTATTAATACACTTGTTAACAACCCTCTTTTGGCGTTAAAGCCAGTGGAGTAAATGATAACCAGGTTATTTGTCTAGCATCGTTGCAATAATGATAAACCTTTGGAGAAATAAAAATCTAGGGGTTTTTCTGCAAAATTGATTTATCTACTTCCCGAGGGATCTCATTATTTCTTCCATCTCTGACAAATACTTATGGTACAATATGATTTTCTTCTTTATCAATTTGAAGTTGTATTAACCTTCACTTTGTTCAAGATGGTTTGAGGTAGATTACAAAGTGGAATGGCAAAAACTAAATGATGTTATGTCCAAAGCAATAAGAACAAACAATGTATGCTGACCTTTGGCTATTGATTAACATTGTGTAGACTTATCTCTGAGCTATATATTTAGAGATAGACATTTGGCATTTTGTTAGAAGAAAAGAACTTTTGGAAAAGATTTTCTCATTCTCCACAGTGAATATATACTGACTTGAGAAGCACCTATAAAACAACAAAACAGGGCGCCTGGGTGGCTCAGTGGGTTAAAGCCTCTGCTTTCGGCTCAGGTCATGATCTCAGGGTCCTGGGATCGAGGCCCGCATCGGGCTCTCTGCTCAGCGGGGAGCCTGCTTCCTCCTCTCTCTCTGTCTGCCTCTCTGCCTACTTGTGATCTGACCTCTCTCTCTGTGTCAAATAAATAAATAAAATCTTAAAAAAAAAAATAAAAATAAAACAACAAAACATTCATGTTTTCCATTCTCTGATTATTGTTGATTGCAGAAACAAAATAAACAGGAACATTTTGGAATCTATTCAACTTCATATTGATTTTATGTTAATATATGGAGATATTTTAAGAAGCGTACAAAATGGTAGCATTTGTTAAGGATTCTTGGCAAAACAACCTACTGGGTTTTTTAGTTACTGCAGTTTATTATTTCTTCACTCATTCATTCAGTAACCCTCATGGATTGGGCTCTCCAGGCCACCCTGACTATAGAGAAGTCCCAGTGCTCAAGACACTCACAGGTCAAGGGCCAGAGAAAGAGGCAGATGTCAGAGTAAATTCTAATGTTACAACTGACAGTACAGACAGGTGCAGGGAGCTATGGGAGCATATGGAATGGGAACCACATTTAGAGCTGGTAGGGAGGAGAAGAGGGCAAGTTTTTATACTGGTATAAGGAATCTTGAGGCGCACCTGGGTGGCTCAGTAGGTTAAGCATATGACTCTAGATTTTGGCTCAGGTCTTGATCTCAGGGTTATAAGTTCGAGCCCCATGTTGAGACCTACTTAAAAAAAAAAGATAAGTTAAAGATGGTAAAAAGAGTATTTAAAATGGGAATGTGGGAGGCACATAAAGTGTTTTAAAAGAAGTTTTAAGTTAGCATTGGGCTCGATCTTTATTTTTTTTTTATGTTCAAGGCATGAGATTTATGTAATAAATTCAGTGCAGTGATATAATAGTAATAACATCAACTGAAATTTACTCACTGTTTACCAGAGTGGCTAAGAGGATGAGGATTGGATTTTGAATACCCCTTCTGTCAGATACATGGTATGTGACTTCAGGTGTAGTAATTTTGGTGTATTTTTCTCATCTGTAAAATGGGGGTGATGGTAGTTCGTATGTCATAGGGCTGCTGTGAGGTTGCAATGAGTTACATCTCTAAGGGTTTAAGAGAAGTGCTTGGCATTTCTTGAGTGCTCAATAAACTTTAACTATTATTGTTATGTGGACAATGTCACTTAATCTTTTCAATAATCGGACAAGATAATTTGGTAGACAGAATAACGGCCACCGCACGTCCGCATCCTCATCCTTGGACCAGTGAATATGTTCCCTTACCACCTGATACAGAGGCATATGCCAATATGATTAAGTTCAGATTTTGAGATGGGGAGACGATCCTGGATTGTCATAGTGAGCCCAGCGTTGTTATGCAGGGATCGTTATAAGAGGTAGGAGAGTCAGAGTAGCAGAAGTAATAAAGGCAGCAGATGCGGAGAGTCCGGGGTTTGAAGACTCTGCTGTTTGCTGTGAAGATGGAGGAAACGAGCCAGGAATGTAGGCAGCCTCCAGAAGCTGGACATGCAGAGACCTGGTTCTCCCCTCAAGCCTTTGGGGGGAACGTGGCCCTGCTGACAACCTCATTTTGGCTTGGTCACACCCATGGTGGAATTGTGTCATCCAGGACTACAAGATAATAATAAATTCGGATACGTTTAAGCCACTGAGTTTGTGGTAATTTGTTATAGCAGCGATCGAAAACAGATAATATAGATTTTTTACAAAGGTGGAAATGAGCTCTGGGTAATGAAGTTTCTGGCAAGGTTATTGGAGGTTGTGGGGTATGAGCGGGGCGTGTAGACTGATGGGAGTCACCAGGGAAGGACCTGGGTCTTGGGTTCTGTGTAGTCTGCAGCCCGCTGATTTGAGCCTCCCTCCAGCTTCCTCGGCCTCACGTTCTGAACCTATCCAATGTCTTCAGCTGCCCAGCCGCCTCTCTTCTCCTTGAGATACATTCTTACAGGTAGCCCACCACCATTGTTTCCACTCTCTTTAATTGCTTAACACTTGCTGGCCTCTTCTCTTTTTTTGAAAGTGTTGCAAATTTTCTTTCCACTGATGGCTCTCCTTTTCTTCCTGTCCTCGTGAATCTAGGTCCTTCCCCCACCCCCCTCCTTTACTCTCATTTTGGTGAGGGTTTATCAGGACATTGAAACCAGTGGTCAGCCAGCCACATTCAACCCAAGCAGCATATTAATTTTTGACCTATGGCAGGGCCTCCTCTCACTTCAGTACTCTCAAAGGACTGCAAGCAAACAGTAGCATAAATTCAGCCAAGACTAGAGCAGTAAAACAATGTCTCACATGGTCTTTATGAAAGCACCCACAGTTTTTGTTCTCTTTGGTAATCTTTCCGTATAATCTTTTTTTTTTTTTTTTTTTTTTTTTTAAATTTTTTTTTTTTTTTTTTTAGAGCNCAGGCAGAGAGAGAGAGGGGGAAGCAGGCTCCCTGCGGAGCAGAGAGCCCGATGCAGGCCTCGATCCCAGGACCCTGAGATCATGACCTGGGCCGAAAGCAGAGGCTTTAACCCACTGAGCCACCCAGGCGCCCTAATCTTTTTTCTTTGAATTCAAGTCAAATTAACTCCATATTATCTTAATGGTGGAGCGGTAGATAGGAGACAAAATGCCCCTTCACACCCTGCCAAAATAGTGATCATGGATAAATTTCATCATTTTGGACAAATTTTTATGAATTCTCATATTTTTATGAATTTTCTAGGAATTTACTCATACTTCCATGAACACCTTCCCCATTTGGGGGGAGGGAAGGAAATTGCTATTCACACTTATTTGGGTGTGTGTATGTCAGTGTCCTCATATTCATAAAAACCTTTTCTAAAAAGGGAATGTTGCAAATAAAGATTACCAAGGTTGGTCATTTGATAAGGTAAAGATAATGTGATTAATTAAAGTTTTAAAATGCTTCTTCTTTTTTTTTTTTAAAGATTTTATTTATTTATTAGAGAGCTTGAGAGCAAGCACGGGGTGGGGAGGGGCAGGGGAAGAGGGAGAAAAAGTCTTAAGCAGACTCTGCAATGATTGCTGAGCTTCACTTGGCTGGATCTCACGACCCTGAGGTCAATACCTGAGCTGAAATCAAGAGTCAGACGCTTAACAGAGTGTGCCACCCAGGCACCCCCAAAATGTTTATTTTATTTATTCATTTTTTAAAGA
The DNA here is from genome assembly GCA_002007465.1 of Ailurus styani. Taxonomy (NCBI): domain Eukaryota; kingdom Metazoa; phylum Chordata; class Mammalia; order Carnivora; family Ailuridae; genus Ailurus; species Ailurus styani. The sequence goes on along the minus strand of LNAC01000252.1, from coordinate 2,446,611 downwards.
TTTTATTTATTTATTTGACACACAGAGAGAGATTACAAGTAGGCAGAGAGGCAGGCAGAGGGAGAGGGCTCTCCGCTCAGCGGGGCTCGATCCCAGGACCCTGAGCTCATGACCTGAGCCGAAGGCAGAGGCTTTAACCCACTGAACCACCCAGGCGCCCCTAAAATGTTGATTTTTAAACAACTATTCAGACCACTACGTTATAGGTAGTAGTAACAAAGGGAACAAGTAATGTTAATTAAGATAATATTTTTAAAAAGCAAGTATTTATTTTTTTATTTTTTTTTTTTTAAAGATTTTATTTATTTATTTCACAGCGGGAGAGAGATCACAAGGAGGCAGAGAGGCAGGCAGAGAGAGAGAGGGGGAAGCAGGCTCCCCGCCAAGCAGAGAGCCCGATGCGGGCCTCGATCCCAGGACCCTGAGCTCATGACCTGGGCCGAAAGCAGAGGCTTTAACCCACTGAGCCACCCAGGCGCCCAAAAAGCAAGTATTTAAATTAAAATACACAGCATGTTTACCTTTTGACTTAGTTAGCAAATTCCTGTGCCTGCATGTAACGGAAATCTTAACTATTAGGTCTTCACCACACAGATAGGTACAGAGTTGCTTTCTCGTTTCTCCTGTAATGTATGAGAACAAGGCTTTTTTCATCTGTTCTTTAAAGATGAATACTATATTAGATCTTTATTGTAAGTTTTTGGTTCCCAGCTTTCTACTTGTAATTCCATTCCTCTTTAACTCCCACTTGTGAATGTACATCTGAATGAATGAAAGTGACATCGTAGCGAGAATCTCAAATTCATTATGCCTTACTAAAATGAGTAATTCTTTCCTAATCTTTACTGTGCTTCAGAATGGCTATATGCGACTCTTGTGTTTCCATATGGAGGCTGAGAATTGTCAAATCAGAGTCTTTTTTGAAGAAAGGAAGAAGCCGTTATTCCTTACATTAGAATTCTGTCAAATTACAAAGGAAGCTGGTGATAGTGTACAGAGCTTTCTAAGTGAGATAATAATTACACGATGTAGGATAGTTCTGATTTAATAGTTGTGTCAATTCAGTGAATATCATGGTTTTTTACTTGCTCATCAAAGAGTTTGATGATTAAGTGAACTGATGCCTTTGCAACACCAAGATTCTCAGACTAAAGGAATTTAGTTTCTTGCTACTAGTGGATGTAAGGTGTGTTTGAATAAATATATTTTAAGTTTACCATGTGTTTTATATTTATTACATTTATTGATTCATTTGACAAATAGTGATTCCACAGTTACTATGTGTTGGCTCCTGTTGTCAGTGCTGTGTTAACAGCAGTGAACAAGGCGAAGAGGCAGGGTACAATCATGTTGGCATTTAAGAAATTTGAATTTTATTCTAACTACAAGGGAGGTCATTGGAGGGTTTTAAGCAGGAAAGTTACAGAATTTGTAAATATATAAATAAGATATAATTTATAAAGAGATCACTTTGGCTTCTCTGATTATTATTTGGGAGTAGCAAAGAAGGAGTTAGAAGACGGGATGGAGGCATTATTGAAACTCAGGGGAAAGATGATGGTGCTTGCCTTGGAGTTAAAGACGAGGAAATGCAGAGCAGTGGGTAGGTTCCAAAAGTGGTGTCATATGTGGGGACGGGTGAGGAGGGGAAGGAGTAATCATGATTGCATAGTTTTTGGCCTGAGCAAGTATTTAGGTGGCAAAGATAGAGAAGTCTGGGAAGGAGCAGGTTTGGATAGAGAAGTCTGGGAAGGAGCAGGTTTGGAAGTAGTAGGGTAGAGAATCAACAGCTAGGTCAGATAGGAAGTTAGATTTTTACCTGGAGTTTAAGTGTGAAGTCAGGCTGGGGAGGGATTTGGGGTTTGTTGGAATAGAGGTGATATTTAAGCCCGGGAACAGATGATGCAGCATTTATGCAGATAGAGAAGAGGCTGTAGGAGTGAACCCTGGAACATTCCATAATTCAGAGATCAAGCAAGACAATGGGTTCAGCAATTGAAAGTAAAGGAAGGAGCATAGATGAGTACGGTGAAGAGAGTACGGTGTCATGGAAGTCAGAAAGAAAGGGTTGCAAGAAAGGGTATATCATTAACTGTCCAGTGCTAATGAGAGTTCAGCTGTGATAGAGAGAAGGGATCATTGGATTTGGGGTCAGGGAGGTTGTTGATTATTTTGACAAGACAGAACTGTGGTAGCTTGGAAGAATTACAGGAGATTATACTAGAGTATGTTTGGATGCTGATGGAAATGATTCAAGAGGTAAGGAGAATTTGTTGATGACAAACAGGGTAATTTCACATGTGAAGATTGTTGAGAAATTGAGAATATAATCATCGAGGAATTGTACAGTTGTGACCAATCAAAATTAACTTTATTTTTTATTTTTTTTTAAAGATTTTATTTATTTATTGACAGAGAGAGAGATTACAAGTAGGCAGAGAGGCAGGCAGAGAGAGAGGAGGAAGCAGGCTCCCCGCTGAGCAGAGAGCCCGATGCGGGCCTCGATCCCAGGACCCTGAGATCATGACCTGAGCCGAAGGCAGAGGCTTTAACCCACTGAGCCACCCAGGCGCCCCAGAAATCAACTTTAAAATCTGGGAGTTCGACCATCTATAAGAACTTTGGTAAAACTTAATGAATTTTTGCACAGTTTTACAAGTTCACAGTTTCACTGTCAGGGTCTAACTCTGGGTAGTGGTCTGCATTCAGCAGGGATCTAGGCCATGTGTCAGGGGAAGTTGTGGGTTTGGGGTCCCTCTTGCCCCTCTGTTTTTAGTTCCTTAGGCTCCAGGGTCTTCACATCGCAATTTGGCCACAATTCACAAAAAGCCTATAACACCATCGGCTTAGGTGAGAAGTTTTTTCCTTGTTAGGTAGGTCTCACAGGGTGGCCTGCTTTGGACCCAGGCCCTTTGCTCTCATCCCTTCCGTATGGGCCAAGCTGTGGTATTCCTGTTCCTGACAAGAGGGAAAAATGGAGAAAGACAGCAGCGAAGGTGCATTTAGAGGAGGATCCCAGAACCTGGTACTTTTGTGTGTCCAGTATTGACAAGAACGTGATCGTATCTTAATTCCTGGATGCAGGGAAACTGGAATATATAGTCTTGATTTGGGAGAGGCATGTTCCAAGCTAAATAGCAGATGTCTATAGAAAAGGGTGTGAATAAATATTGGGTAAAGAACCCCTGACACTACGAAGGTCTGTATTGCCATGAAATAGACCATGCTTTTGAAATCATTTTTCCTCTTTGCCTTCCCCTCACCCCTAGCTATTTGACATGGATCTTTGATATTGAGAAGACGGCATCCCTTCCTCCTAGCTGAGCAGTGCTAGTGTGCGAATCTTACTGCGCAGACAGAGTGCAGGCTAGATAATGGCTCTCTTGGGAGCCCTTAGCCTGGAGCCCTTTTGCAGTGCACGATTTGCCCAGCCGTACATGGCAGTCTTGTTTCCTTGCTCTAACATCTCTTCTGTGGCCTCTGCTGCTTGTGGGGAGAGCAATCTAATGATCTAACAAAGCGATTCATAAGTGGTAGGAATAATTGTTGTTTTTTCTTTTACCTTCCATAGGGTTATGTATGGAACATTTTGAGTTGGAATAAAACCCTTCCAGTCCTTTAATATCTCTGTGTGCAGAACTTTTCAAAAGCAGTTTTTGTGTTCTTGAGAGAAACTGGTCTTGCTTACTACAGTTTTTGTTAGGAGACTGCAGCAGTGGGCGACTCCTGGGTTTCAGAAAAGATGCCATTTAAACATGAGTGGGTGCGGGGGACTTCACTTTTTAAATTTTATTTATTTATTTATTTATTTTTGTTAGAGGGAGTGTTAGATTTTGTCATGCAGTCATGCCCTGATAGATGATTTATTGAAATATGAAAATTGGCCAGCTGTTTCAGAAGCATTAAGCTAATTGTGGCTTGTGTTATGGTCCACTCATTCAGTAATTTATCCCAGAGTACAGAACTGACTTTTTTTTTAAGGTAAGCCTGACGCCTGACGTGGGGTTTGAACTCATGACCCCATGATCAAGAGTTGCGTGTTCTATCGACTGAGCCAGCCAGGCACCCCCAAGAGCTGATGTTCTTGAGAGACTGTTCAGTTCACTAAACACTCCCTCCCATTTTCTCCGAATTCCTGAAGCCAAGTACCTGTGACTTCTTAACCAGTTGTATTGTTCTGTGCCTTCCTCTCTCTGCGGTTGATTAGTTCATATGGGTGGGGAATACAATGGAAAATAGCCTAGCCTATACTAATATGGAAATGAGACTGATAATATTTCATGGCTGAGTATTTGTCCTTCTTTGGTAACTTTTTAGATTTTTTTTTCAAGCACAATAAGGTCTTATTTAGTGAGAGTGAGTGAATTAGTAAAAAATGTTTTCTCTCGTGAAAAGAAAAGTTCTTACTGGTTGATAAATCATGCCTTTGTATGTGACATGTAATGATTAAATAAAACTGCTAAAGTTGTGCCCTGGGTTTTTGGTCTTTTTTTTTTTCCCAAAGCAGTCCTTACAATATACTCTTTCTTTTTTTACATACTTTTTTTTGTTTTTTATTTATCTGTATCATGCTCTAAAACTTTTGTAGCTTTGGAATAGTATTAAGGAATGTGACTAAGTAGATGAATCAGCTTTTATTTTTCATGTCCAAGCTGTTCCTTTTTTCATTCTGTCCAATTAAAATATGTTAACTGTTTTCGTAATGAATGTTTCAGTATAATAGTTGAAGTAGGAAGGACAGCTGGACTAAACAGTTTTTCGTGAAAGTTTGGGGGATTACTGAAATCTTTATAATTACAGGCATACCTAATTTTACTGTGCTTTGCTTTATTGTGCTTTGCAGATGTTTCATTTTTTACGTATTGAAGGTTTATGGCAACACTATGTTGACCAAGGCCATTGGGATCATTTTCCCAACATCATTTGCTCACTTTGTGTCTCTCTGTCACATTTTGGAAATTCTTGCAGTGTTTCAAACTTTTTCCTTGTTATTACATTTGTTATGGTGATCTGTGGTCGGTGATCTTTGATGCTACTGTTGTAATTATTTTGGGGAGCCATGAACTGCGCCCATTAGATGGGGAACTTTATGGATAAATGTGTACGTTCTGACTGTTCCACTGACTCCCTCTCCTCGGCCTCCCTATTCCCTGAGACGTGACAGTATTGAAATTAGGCCAGTTAATAACCCTGCAATGGCTTCTAAGTGATTAAGTGAAAGGGAGAGTCACATGTCTCTCACTTTAACTCAAAAGTTGGAAATTATTAAGCTTAGTGAGAAAGGCACATCGAAAGCCAAGGTAGGTCAAAAGGTAAGCTTGCCTCTTGCACCACCAATTAGCCAGGCTGTAAATGCAAAGAAAAAATTCTTAAAGAAAATTACAAGTGATACTCCAGTGAACACACAAATGATAAGAAAGAAAAACAGCTTTATTGCTGATTATAGAGAAAGTTTGTGTGGTCTGGATAGAAGATCAAACTAGCCACAGCATGCCTTTTAGTCAAAGCCTAAACCACAGCAAGGACCTAACTCTCTTCAGTTCCATGAAGGCTCTGGAAGGCGAGGAAGCTGCAGAAGCAGAAACCTGAGGTTTCAGGAGAGAAGCCGTCTTCATAACATCAAAGTGCAAGGGGCAGTAGCAGGTGCCGATGTAGAAGCCGCAGAAAGTTACCCAGAAGATCTAGCCGAGGTCATGAGTGTGGCTATCCTAAGCGGCGCATTTTCAATGGACATGAAACAGCCTTATATTGGAAGATGTCAGTTAGGACCTCCACAGCTAAACAGAAGTCAGTGCCTGGATTCAAGGTTTCCAAGGACAAGCCGACCCTCTCGTTAGGGGATTAAAGCAGCTGGTGACTTTAAGTTGAAGCCAGTGCTCTTTTACCATTCTGAGTATGCTGGGGCCCTTAAGAGTGATGCTGAATCTACTCTGCCCGTGTTCCGTAAATGGAACAATAAAGCCTGGACGACTGCATATCTGTTTACAGTGTGGTTTACTGAATATTTTAAGCCCACTGTTGAGACCTCAGGAAAAAGAAAAGACTTCTTTCAAAACATTACTGCTCATCGACAGGGCACCTGGTCACCCAGGAGCTCCTCCGATGAAGGCGCGCGATGAGATGAGTGTTGTTTTCATGCCTGCGGACACAGCATCCATTCTGAGGAGTCATTTCAACTTTGTCTTATTATTTAAGAAATATATTTTGTAAAGCTTGAGCTGCCATAAATAGTGACTTCTGTGATGAGACTGGGCAAAGGAAATGGAAAATCTTCTGGAAAGGATTCACCCTTGCAGATACTTTTAAGAACATTCCTGATTCAAGGGAAGAGGTCAAAATGACAGCGTGGCCAGGAGTCTGGAAGAAGGTGATGCCAGCCCTCCTGGATGACTTGGAGGGGTTCAAGACTTCCGTGGAGGAAGTCACTGCAGATGTGGTAGAAACAGCAAGAGAACTAGAGTTAGAAGTGGAGCCTGCACATAGGACTGGGTTGCTGCCATCTCATGACAGAACTTTCACAGATGAGGACTTCCTTCTGACGGATGAGCAAAGAAAGTGGTTTCCTGAGATGGAATCCGCTCCTGGTGAAGATGCTGTGAAATGACAGCAAAGGATTTAGAATATTACATAAACTCATTCGCTAGGTAAATCAGCGGCACAGTTTGAAAGGATTCATTCCAATTTTGAAAGAAGTTCTCCTGCTGGCAAAAGACTATCACACAGCATCTCATCTACAGAGAAATCATTAGTGAAAAGATGAAGCCGTCAATGCAGCAGACTTCATTGTTGTCTTATTTTAAAGAAATTGCTACAGCCATGCCCGCCTTGAGCAGCCACCACCCTGATCAATGAGCAGTCATTAACCTCCAGACGAGACCCTACATCAGCAAAAGGATTACAGCTCACTGAAAGCTCCAGTGATGGATAGTGTTTTGGAACAAAGTATTTTTTAACTAAGTGTGGACATTGTTCTTTTAGACATAATGCTATTGCACACCTAGTAGGCTACTGTGTAGTGTAAATAAAACTATATGCATTGGGAAGCAAAAATTCATTTGACTCGCTTTACTGTGATATTTGCTTTATTGCAATAGCCTGGATCTGAACTTGCAAGATCTCCAAGGCATGCCTGTACGGATGTTTATTTTCCTCTGCCATTAATCTCTAATGAAAGGCATTGGAAAATGGAAGTTCTATAGTTAATGGAAGAGTTTCAAAGTAATTAAATTTTACAATAAGCCAAATGTATTAATAATGTTAAAAGATGCTGTGGTATAGACTTCTGTATGTTCATCCAATACCTCTCCTCCTGGGCACACAGCTAGACTACATTTTCTAGCCTCCCTGGCACTTAGGTGTGATCATACACTTGAGTTCCAGAATGGAGTGTGGATGGAAGTGACGTATGTCATTTCAAGGCTTTGCCCGTGACACTTTTCTTCATGACTTTCATGCACCTTTGTTTCTTGCACGTGTGCATTGAGTGCAGAGGAGGATGAAGCCTTAGCAGATTGTTGGGCACAATAGTTTATTAAGCCTGGGCTCCCACCAACTGGAGCAGGATCTCTTGCTCTTTTCCATATTCTGTGATATGGATGAGAAGTCGGCATCTGTTGTGTTAAACCACTGCTGCTGTAAGAATCGATACCAAAAGGTGTCAATTGGGACCGTCTTGGGACCTTGGAATCCAGGTGTGTCTTCCGGAAGACAGAGGATTTAGTGAACACAGGACATTGCCTCTCCCAGAGATTATTTGCCCAAATTTTCAGGCATGGATGTTTTGTGTACTTAAAATAAAGATGTTATGCATGTCATGTTACTCCAGACCTTTACTAACCCTGTAGAATGATGTGGGTGGTGTACTCACTAGGAATGTTTGGGACAGTCCAGCAGCAAGAAAGCATTTCAGTTCACTCTAAATCATGAATATTTCGGCAGCAGATAATTAACATTGGTAATTGTATTGTTTTATAGCCAGCTTACTGGAATGATCCATAATGTGGCTTGGCAACAGTCAACAGCTATCAGATGCCATTTGAAATAATTTACTGATTAGAGATAACTTATTATTTCTTGCCCAGCCTTTTCACTCTATGAATGTTAAAGAATATTTTTGCCTCTTAAATATGGTAATAGCTTTTACTTTGCATGCAAATATTGGCAATAAGCTCAAAATTCCTTTCCCTTGTGAATCAACTTTCAGATGCCTTTAATGGATAATAATTTTTTTAATGTTTTTATTTGGTTCTCAGATGCTTGTTTTAAGAACTTACTTCTGAGTCCTAAAGTGAAGTCTGGTCTTAGGAAGCAATGGCTAGATATTAAATTTCTCCTTCTTGCACTCTTGCCCAAGGGTTTTGAGTGCAGTGTATTCTCTACTAAGAATAGATTGTTTTCTCTCATTTCTTAGATTAAATAGTTGCCTTCTCAAGACTTTGGTGATGGTGATACAATCTTGATGACAATGATAATATTGATTTAACATTAGTATTGTTAAGTGTTTGGATAGCAAAGTGTTTGTGTAGCAGGGGTCTTTCTCTTTGAAAAGAAGTGATGGTTTGTTCTTGGCCGACTTACGTTTAATTTCATTTAGGTGCTTTGTGTTTGCGTGAATGCTAGGTTCTTGTGCTAATTCTATCACTTTCTTGCTATATGGTATCAAATAAATCTGTTAACCTCTATTTGCTTTCTTGTTCATTCATACCTATAATGTGAGAAGAAGCTGTTTAAAACTGTGTAATGGTGTGATCCACTGAATTTATGATTTACCCACAGCAGGTAGTACCTTTATGCTTAGTGGTAGTAATCCTACAATTAGAGGTAAGAATAAGTTATCAAGGAAGGAAAATAACAAAAGAGAAAACTGAATGAGAAAAATAAAGGAAACATAAGAAAAAATATGCATTACTTGGGGAATATTTCCAGATTTCCCCAAACAGGTTTATTTCTATTCCTTATTAGATTAAACAAAACAAAACAAAAACAAAAACAACCTCTTTTAGGAAGAAGGGAGGGAAATATTAAAAATATTTCTTTTCAATCAAAGGCTTAAGTCCTAGAAACATTGAAATTTTTCTTAAAGTTTATTTATGAGGAATTTAGTTTCCCTCTTAAATTTTAAGTAGAGGATTTCAATTTCTCCACAAGAAATTATTCTCTTTGGGTCAACCTCCATCTGTGCAATGACATGCCTATAAATATTCTTCAGGACCAACTCTCGAAAATATGATTGTCTCTTCAGATTACATGCCTTTCCTTCCTGCTTTTGGAATGAAGAAACAAATATATAGCTCGGTGAAATTGATTGTATATGTGAAAATGGATTCTTTACTTTTACGTACTTTAATAAGCATGCAGATTGCTACCTTTCCAGCAGATGCATTTAAAATACATTATAGCTAATCAAATGTTATCATAAATTATAGCTAATCAAATTTTTTGTTTTGTTGCCTTTTAAATGATATAGTACATGGGGCAGCACAGCAAAGGAAAAAAATCAGTTTAGTTACCCTTTACTGAAACAGAAGTTGATTGGTTCAGAAAGGAATTTGCAGCTACGTGAGTTGATATCGATGATGTGATACGTTAGATGGGTAAGAACCACAATCCTGTCCATCAGAAGTGACTGTCCATGATATATGGTGAAATGTCAGGTATTTTTCCCTCTTCTGCTCATCTGCCTACAATTTAATTTTTCATTAATGGGAAATATTGTAATCATGTTATTTGTTTTTAAAAATTTTTGGTAAAAGCAGTACATATGACAGTTTGGGCTGTATATGACACTCTTCTATTCAATGTTTTCATTGTTATCATTGTAGAATTTTTTTGATTGAACTGGTAGCTTACTACCAGTTAAGTGAATGTAGTCTTCTTTATAAGGCATTTTACATAATGTTTATGTATGTGTGTATTAGCTAGAGGTGAATGCTGGCTGATGTCTAACGTGAGAAAAACAACCAGTGAATTATTTACCTAGTTATGTATTTTTAAAAAGATTTTATTTATTTATTTGTTTGATAGAATGAGAGAGAGAGACAGAGTGCAAGCAGGGAAAGAGGCAGGCAGAGGGAGAAGCAGGCTCCCCGCCAAGCAAGGAGCCCTGTGGGGGACTCGGTCCCAGGTCCCTGACAGGACCTGAGCTGAAGGCAGACACTTAATCGACTGAGCCACCCAGGCGCCCCTACCTAGTTATATTTTTAACAGAATACTACACTCAAATAACAATCTCATCTTCGAGGCACCACTGTTAATCTGGGAAATTATTGGCCAACTAGTGCATCCTCACATGAACACATGTTTAGTCAGGTCATGTCTATGAAACTGAAACATAATTTCATGTGTTTACTGTTAATAATGGCCATTAATTCAAACAAAACTAGTGGTCTACATAAAACAAATTACAGAGTAATTAATTAATTTACTAATTGGTTTTTCCACAGCAGCCCTTTTCAGTTGATACAGTTTTTACAACCCTGGTACTTAAAAAACAGGATTTATAGCTAAGTTCCAACAACAGTAGAAGATCCCCATTAGGTCGTAAGCCAGTCTTTCAGTCTTTCTGAAACATAGCCGGTGTGTTCTATTCTGTGGGTGGTTGGCTTTCCAAATGGCACTGCTGGTGTTGGCCTTCTCAGTTGGTAAGACGTCCCGCTCGGATAGTTTCTCTGACACAGTGCCTGTCTGCACTCCCTTGAACCCTGGCCGCCGAAGCCTCCCTCAGAGCCTGAGCCCTCGTGGCTGTGCCTCGACTCCTGCGGTGTTTCCACGCCTCTTCTGGGGAAGATGGCCGCTCGATTGCTCTCTCTGTGGCATCTTACCCCTCTGCCCTGTTCCTTCGAGGTGCCCCCCCAACTTTTTTTTTTTTGGAAAAGGGTGTCTTTTAGTGGTGTGTCAGACAGCCCTGGATTTGAAGCTTCACATTTTCTCTTGGTAGGGCATGACCCGGGGAGCGTTTCAAAGCTCGGGAGTCCCTGTTTCCTCAACTACATAGTAAGAGTGAATGTATGGTGTTTTTTTTAATGACGTGATTAAGTGCGTGTTACATAAAAGGTGTTCAGTAAAAATCTATTGAATGAAGTCCGCAGAATCTGTTTCGTTACCTATCTTCCAGCTTTTATGTCTTTTTCCATTTTAGGAATGTGTTTTTTTTTTGCTGATCGAAGTACCTTGGATTTGATTTGAGAGTCTGAGAGGGGAGGCTGTTTCTTCGCCTTTAACCACATTGATTAGCCTCACCAGCCACTGTAAAAGCACGTCGCATATTGCCAATGATGTCTCAATTAAAAATTCCCTCGGGAACAAAGCTCTATTTAATAAAGTTGGCTTGGGCACAGAGATGATTCAGAAAGTTCCCTTTCCCCAGTGGGGGGGAACTCACAAGGGAGCTGCTTTGTATGCTGGTCTCATGCAGACTTGCTCGCTCCTGAACATTCTCTCAGAAAGGCGGGACCACCAAGGACTGCACGGACAAATCCTACCCAAGCGTAGGGGGCACAGCTCAGGATTTGTCCCCGGAGATCGTCTCTGTCCCGTTGCAGTAGGCCTTTCTCAAAGGGCAGAAGCTGGGCGCCTCCGTTTGCCCACAAGGGGCAGAGTAGACACTGGGGAAGGAGTTCACAGTTTAGAACAATTCATCGCTCTGTGTCTTATATTATTTCTTCTTGTGGATGTAACTGAAAGAGTGGTCATTAGAAACTACTCTCCCACGTAAGGATAAGGCGGTCCCACGCTGTAGGGTGAGGATGACATTTACCGTCGTAAATCAAACTAATCTAAGATTTCGCAGGGCCTTGTAAGTTGGTAAGAAAACCACAGGCACTTTCTTTGTACTAGTGTTTTGTGAGTGACGGGGGGTTGCCGCGATCCTAGTTTTGGAAATCATTTTATCCTCGGCTCCTCATCAGCGGGGCTGTAGTATTTTTATGACCACCTCCCCTTTTTGTAAGGAACATTCAAGCCACTTCCTTGTACAAAATGCTGTCGGCACATTCGGACACGTTGTGAGTCAGCCTTGGCTCTCGCATGCCAAATACTCCCGCCTGTTGGAGTTTGCCCGGTGCCCGCACCTACTGGTCCTGCTTCCCACGGGGTTTGGCTTCCTCTGGAAAAGACGGACACTGATCCAGCCAAGCTGTATCCCTCTTCTCACGGTCTCCTTCTGTGTGTACATACTGTGCTTTGATCAGATTCGTGCCAGGTGTTCTGGTCAAAGTTGTAGCAAGGGTAGAGGTGGACTGTATTTTACCAAATTTAAATACTTCAGGTGGTCCACACTACTGGTAGGCTTGCTTTCCGTTCTTTTCAGCAAAATACGTTAAGGCAGATTACGATTTGCACCTTCCAGTGTGTGGGGCGCTACAGATACTGCAGATATCTAGAGGAATAAAATACAATCTCTGCCCTCCGCGTTTAGTTTTGAAGCTATAAGGCTAGAAAATGAAAATTTTGAAGAATGCGGGTGGTGTGTTTAAATTCCTCCACTCCTTTCCTTTTGCTCCTTTGCAGATTTCTGCAGGAAACTTCCAGTCCTCGCACTGAAGGGAAGTCATGTGCCCTTGCTTTATGCTCCAGTTTATGGTGTCATCTTCCTTCAGAGCATTTGTCACAGCTGTCATTTTATTTGGGCAATATTTTTATTGTATTTTCCTTGACCAGACTTGGGACTTCTGAGTTCAGGGGCTGCGTCTATCTTTAATACAGCTGTGTTGGCACAAAGTAGGTCTTCAGTAATTGTTTACTCTATAACTGGCTGAATGAATGTATGAGTTCTATTAATGATGGGTGGGAACTAATCATTGAATACAGTTCCTTATGACTTCTTTTCTCACTGAGTATGTCATTTCTCTCAAGGGCTTAGTATTTGCCATATTTTTAAAACCTCTCATGAGCTTTTAAAAGTCCTCTTTTGTTTTGTAGTATTTTTAGTCATAATAGGGTAATGACTTTGAATTGCTTCCTCAGAGGCATGTTTGTAAATGTCAGGGTGGGTTAAGATGGTGCCTGTTTGAGAAGGAAGGTCTTGGGACCAGAGTTGCGCAGACGTGACCATTGCCAGCATTCATTCTGTATTGTTTTCCTAGGTGGAAATAATAAAGGCTTAAGTATTGTCCTTTCAATTCTAATGAGTATTTCTTAGCCGTTATCTTGTTTCCTCTGTCAAATGACAGCATCCAGGGAAGAAGCTTTATTGATATTTGCAATTTTAGATCCTAGACTGCATATAGGTGATGGATTACATACAGGTGATGAAAGGATGCTATTGCAATTTGACTTCAAAGAATGATCTGAATTTTGAGTTATCGATGAATCAGCTCATTAAAAACTGTAAAATTGATTCTGTTGATCTTAACACTTCGAGTTCTGAGAAACATCTGTCATTTGATACTTTCACATCCTTAAATTAACATCATTCTCATATTCTTCTTCTTCTCTAATATTCTGAGTGCAATTTAATTGATGGCGGTCACAGCTTCACCCTTGCTTTCCTGTTCAACTGTCCATTTGTGTGTCATGTTCTTGGTTTTGTAGGAATCACATTTTCAAAATCAACGTCCTACAGTTTCCTCAGTTCTTAAAACTACACAGACTTTTAAAAAAATTTTTTTATTTTTCTGTCCTTTCTTTCTCTTCCTTCCTTCCCCCACTACCCCCCCCCCCCCTTTTTTTTTTTTTGGTAACCACATGAGAATTTTGGCGACTCCCCTCCCAGAATTAGTTGCCTTTCCTTTCCCAAGAATGTCTGATATAAAAATACTTCTCAATGATAAAAACTAAAACTAATTCTTTAATATCAAGTTAAATATTTTTTGAATGGATAGCTTCCCCAACAGAATTTAAAATGCTGAATAACTTACAAAGTATAGTTTTGATACCACTCAAAATGAAATTTTTTTATGGAGTATTTTAGAGTTTTTCCACATCCTTTCATATTGGAGATATCTATATGTTAACTTTGAAAAATATTTAATAATGTGATGAAACAAATCAAAGATCTTCGTTGAGGTAGAAAAAGGTAACTAAGAGCTCATTTTAAAAAATATTGAATGCTCTTATGGTTTGTCTCCTTCCCCATCCCATCTTGTTTCATTATTTTTCCTCCCTACCCCCCACTGAGGGTTACTGGGGGGTGGGAGGGTAGGGATAGGGTGGATGGGTGATGGACATTGGGGAGGGTTTGTGCTTTGGTGAATGCTGTGAAAGATGTAAGCCTGACGATTCACAGACATGACCCCTTGGGCAAATAATAAAAATAAAATTAAAAAAAAATATTGAATGCATATTTAAAACACTTTTTTTCTCATAAATGCAGTGATTTTATGGTCCAGTCTTATGGTACCTGTGTGTGTGGTTGTTGACCATTGCTCCTCTTCTAAAGTGAAAATCTCATTCATTTAAAAAAAAATAGACACATTTTGCTTTCATTGCTCTTGTAACTATGAACTAAATAAAAGTAGTTTTAACAGTCACCTCATCATTAAAAGAACTTTCTTTTGCTAATTCATACTGATTTGCAAAACTGATGCCAAATAGAGTTAGACGTGTTTCCATCTACAAACGGTGCTTTGCTAAGGAAAGAAAATCTAGAGGAAAGTCTAGAGGTTGTTAAGTACATTTCATGATTGGTTTAAATTGATTTATTTGTGACTTGGAGCAAGAGCTGGTGTTCTGCTGTATTAATAAATATGCTGTACAAATGCAATTAAATAATCGTGAAAATGGTAAAATTTAATGAAAGGCATCTAGATCAAAGGAGACCTAAATTCTGGACCAAGTGCTTTGTAACCAAAGACAAATTAATAGACCTCTCTGCACCTTAATTTCCTTACCTATAAAATAAGAGGCCCAGCTAGATGGCCCATTTTTATGACTATAATTTTATGAGTGTTATGGGAATAAATTTTATTTCTCTTTGCAGTTCAGAAAGGTAACTCTTTTTGAATTATTTTTTTTTCAGTTAGGTATGAATATCTCCTGTAGGCATCTTCCATCCATCTCTCCCAGATTAGCTGTCTCAAATGTTTTTCCTCCCCTTTCTTACTGATAAATTTGGACTCTTTCTTGACACTGACGACAACTTCAGTATCCTTCTTGTCACCTTGCAGACTTTAAACATAAAAATACTCATTGGTTTTAAAAGGAGAAAAAAGTATGTATTAGGACTATGAAGCCTGGCCTGGAAACATTTCCTATCTTTTATCAAATGTCTGTTACCTGAACAGAATTTATTTTAGGATGGAAAGTGGTAGAAGAAAGGACCTAGATGCATTTTAGAATGCAAGCATTGTCATACAAACATTTTAAATACCTTCCTAAAGGGAACACACATGGGAACGTATTAACTAAGATATTAAGAAGTGTTACTGCTTGTCTGATACTAATTAGGGCAAGCATCTGGGTATATTTCCTCTTTTGAAATTGAAATATGTTTTTAAAAAACACAAAACTTAAAGTCATCAGTACAGCTTGTGTAAGAATTTTAACTGGATTTCGTTTGGTCTTAGTTTCATTTTTTTCTTGTTAGTCTTTGTAATTTTATAAATGTCAGACCTATTTTTATTTCTTGAAAAGCTGATGGGACAAGTGAGTGTGTCTGCTGATTATTAACCAGTACTTTAACTGATGGAATATTTATTCATTGCCAAAAATCATCGAGATATTTTTGTTACAGTTTAAGTGTCTTCCTTTGAAAACAACGTTGTTCTGTTAGAATGTGAATCATTTCTTTTGTTAATAATGATGAAAGATGAAATAGAAAAGATGAAGAAATACCTGCATAAACTTAAGCATATATTAATTACAAAACAGGGTTGTAACCTGTGGAGGAAGGGGTGCCTGGTGGCTTTGGATTACTTTGGGACAGTAACTTTTCTCTGTGCCTTCTATCTTCAGAAATATTTTGAGGAAGAAAGATTAAAATCTTGTTGCAAAATATTCAGAAATTTCTTGCCCTAAAAAAGCTCAGTTTACAAAATCACAAGAGGCCAAATGGCTTAGAGGAAGAAGTCAGAAGACCTAGCTCTGCTTCTGGCTCCGCATGGAAGTGAGGGAATCCGTATAAAATTATGTTTCTTCATCTGTACAGTGAAAGTGTGCATTAGGTGATTATTGACTTCTGTTTCACTCTGCTACTCTGTGAAATAAAGATCATATTAGGTACCGTCCCCCCCTCCCCCAGACATTTCTCAAGCCTTTTATCTTTTGGCCTTTAGAAAGTAAAATCAACAGTCTCTCCATTTTGAATTCTTTTTTCAGTTGATTGCTCTTTTGCCCTTCTGTCCAAAAGAGTGAACATGTTGAACATGTTTGTCTGTTGGACTCGAGTCAAATGAAAGTGTAAACTGGGAAAATCATAGCATTGTGCCTTTGCTTGTACAGGCGTGGCTCATGCAAATCCAGGAAGTCCGGTAGAGTTCTTAAATCTATTTATATGCTGAAGAAGAGGATATTCTTGTTGAACCTTGAGTAAAGTATCACTAGACAGCTTTTTGTTCTTTCCATTGTGAAGATACATTTATCTAATCTTACTGTGATGGGGAATGTTTGTTATCTCCTGCAGCTTTTTCTCTCATTTTTTCTGGGTACGGTCACGAGGAAAGCATAGAGTATAGGACTCAGTGCTTAGGTATTTATGTATAGATTTTTTATCATCAGTTATGTATTTGCTTAACTACAGAATGTGGCCTCATGAGTTACGCTTTCAGATATTAAAAGTAAAAATATATACAAGTATGCGTGTGTGTGTATGTCTACATACACATACACAGTTTATTATCCAGAATTTCTAAATCCAAAAAACTCTGAAACTCGAAACAAAGTATTAAATTTGACCCATTACTGGCAGACTGATTTGAACTGACATGAGTTTGTTTATAGTGGGAACGTTCATGCCTCTCTCTAGATACATTATTGTTTTTGATGATAAGGTGTAAAATGTGCACTCTCTTACCTTTCTAAAATATGAAAAACTCTGAATTTCAAAATACACCTGGCCACTGGGGGTTCAGATAAGAGACTGTGATCTTTACCATCTTGATTTTCCCTGGGGATTATTAGCATGTGAGCATAAGAATATTGGTTTCTTATTGTTGCTGGCACTGGAAATAATGTGATAAAGAAACAATAATTTAGTGCTTGCCCCTAAGAAAGGTTGGAGCTAGACTCTGGAAAAATAAACCACATACAATATAGGAGAGAATCTTAAAAACACAAAACATACCATAGGACTTATCCATAAAAATTAGTGCATAGTACTTGTAATTTTTAAAACCAGTTTTGTGCTTGCTGTAAATGCAAACAGGATTTTAGACAGATTTGCTAAACATGGTTAAAAAGAAATTTTGAATAGAAATAGTTGATATGCAGACTTATATTTGCATAAAAACTAATTAACGGATGCATTGGAAACATTCAGTATACTGTTGAGTAATTTGGCTTTGAAAACAAAATAGTAAAAATTGTTTTTTTAGTGACAAATGCAAACGACATACAATCGTTTTTACTCAGCAGATAGTGTCTTCTTTCTTTTTTGGTAACTATAGGAATTAAACTGAATAAGTCTCACATAACAGCGCTTTTTAATCTGTGACTTATGGTCATAGAAGTCTGATTTAAAATGGACGAAAAACTTGCTTCTGACATAACAGATGGTGTGTATTAGACTCTGGTGGGCAACTTGACTTTTAAAAAGAACTGAAGATTCAAATTGCTAATAGCAATACTTTATGGAAAACATTTTCTTTTGCTTAGAAAAGTCTTTATATTTAATAATTCTTTGAAGTAGTTTTTTTTTAAAAGCTTTTAAAAGATTCCCTGATTGATCAATTTTAACTTAAAAACCTTTAGGGGTTTTCCTGATTGACTGACTTTAACTTAATATTTTATAATAAGTCAATTTTTGAAAAGCTATTTTAAGCTTTAATAGTATTTATATTTAAATTTTAATTACACTATATTGAGGGATAGAAATGAACTAATCAGCTATGGGCTCACAACCTCACAATTTGTTACATCAAAAAAGGGTATTTTGTCAATATCTGTGCTAGACTCTAATGTCTTTCCTATCATTTTCCATCTCTTCTTATCATGTGAGGCTTCATTTTATTTTATTTTATTTTATTTTTTTAAGATTTTTTTTTATTTATTCATTTGACACAGAGAGAGAGATTACAAGTAGGCAGAGAGGCAGTCAGAGAGAGAGGAGAGAGGAGGAAGCAGACTCCCTGCCGAGCAGAGAGCCCGATGTGGGCCTCGATCCCAGGACCCTGGGATCATGACCTGAGCCGAAGGCAGCGGCTTTAACCCACTGAGCCACCCAGGCGCCCTTGAGGCTTCATTTTAATATTCATCATGGTTACTTGTTTCCCTCCCAGCTCAGTTTCCCTATAATCCTCTGCAGATCTGGTTCTCACACTTGTTGATCTGTAGTACTCCTCAATTTCTAGTGTATTCTCAAGTATTACACACTTACCTCCAAAAAAAGTCTTCTTAAGTGATCTTGTCTCATTGGGGCATTTCCTTACTCTCCTCACACTCTGTACATGAATTGTATGTTAGAAGAGTTTCTAATGAAGAAAATGAACTTACATCTACTTTGTTATGAGAAGTAAATTTGGGAAGCATTCAGAAAGTCTTGAGGGAACGTAGGATATGATGATATTAAATGTAAAAATATAAATGAGATACAAAGGCTTTTAACATTGAACTTTATCTTCCTCTTTTTTAAATGGAGGTTTTTTTTGAAGATCCCATATGGATATTTATATATTTTTTTCAATTGCTGTATGTAAAATTCATAATAATTTATGAAGGATTTCTTTTTTTTTTAAGATTTATTTTTATTTTTATTTATTTTGACAGAGAGAGATCACATATAGGCAGAGAGAGAGGAGGAAGCAGGTTCCCTGCTGAGCTGGGAGCCTGATGCTGGCCTTGATCCCAGGACCCTGAGATCATGACCTGAGCCGAAGGCAGAGGCTTTAACCCACAGAGCCACCCAGGTGCCCCATGAAGGATTTCTTGAGGGTAGAGAAAGCAGTTGGGAACTCTTATGATAGAAATTTTACCATTTTCCTTTTTACTGGCCCTCTTAAGATAAAGGGAGAAAGGAGAAAAAAAGACCTTCATGATGGTGTAGGAGTATCCATTTCTTCATTTGCTTTGGGCTGTCACTAGATGGTAAAAGTGATGATTATCCTGCATACTCAGCCCGTATGTGATAACAGAGGGCGGCATATAACTGATTTTTTGCTGAAAATCACATAATCGTTTTAAACAAGTCGCAATTTGTCAGTAATATATTTACTGTCATATATAACCGTGTAAAGTTGATTTTTTTTTCCTATTTAATGTCCTTAGAAATGTGTAATTCTCAACCAAACTGCAAAATGTTCCCAGGATGGTTAATATTCCTTTTCTTTCTCAGGTTGACTAAACAAAAATGGTTAATAATGCTCTTTTCTCTTGTTCTCCCTCTTTGCTTTTCTCTGTAGCCTGAGAAATTTCTTCATTGACTTTTCTGAAGCTAAGAGGTTTGCTTGCCTATTTTTAGAAATTAGAGAAGTGACTTTCCATGGGTGCTGGAGTTTTCCCATTTTCTTCAGTGAAATTCACGGTGCCAACATCAAGGATGCCAAGGCACAGATTTAACCATGCATTGCCTAGAAAGGGAAGCTGAGACAGTGTGATATTTATGCCCACCCTAAATCCAGACTGTAACAGGATTATATATGCAGAACTGAGTGTTAGATCAACCCATATTCTAGAGCCTCAGTCTCGTTAGTTATCGCTGTAATGTATCACTATAATAGAAATTAATCGTGAACAAAAGGGTTTGAAGTGACTGGAAGAACATTTTTATAGGCCAGATTGATGGTCGCTTCTCTCATGTGGTAGTGCTGTATGTAATAGGATTCGGTGTACATTTGTTTGATTCCTGGGGAACGATCTCAATAGAAAACAATCTGTTTATTTGCATGGCCTGCAAATATTGAAATTTCAAGACCTTCAAGTGTCCTTCACTGTTTGTTCAGATTTTATAATCAATGTTGCAAATATCAAATGTAATATTTTCATGATTTTGAGCATGTTGAATTATAGATGAATGTCCTTGAACCCTCTGCATGTAATGTATAAACAGAGACAGTGTGACTCCTTTGTTCTCACTTCACGACATTATACAGTACAATAAAATTCCATTACAATGATTTGCTTCATACAGACGCATTATAGGCCAAATTGTATCCCTTAAAATATTGCATATGTAAACAATCTATTCCCTGAGTGAAAGGCAAGTGTTACTCATCTCTCCTAAATTATAAAGAGACTTAAGTTAATTGGATTTAGCTTTGTTTCTCTTTGATAAGACATAAAGTACTTCTTACTCTACCATATATTTTTTTAAACTTTTTATTTTTTAAAAAATTTTTAAAGGTTTTATTTACTTGTCAGAGAGAGAGAAAGAGCACGAGCAGGGGGAGCAGCAGGCAGAGGGAGAAGCCGACTCCCTGCTGAGCAGGGAGTCTGACAAGGGACTCGATCCCAGGACCCTGGGATGGAGTCTGACAAGGGACTCGATCCCAGGACCCTGGGATCCTGAGCTGAGCTGAAGGCAGACGCTTAACCGACTCAGCCACCCAGGTGTCCCCCTCTACCATATTTTAAATGTCATTCAGTGTACATGGCAACGGAGCTATATATGTATTTTGAGCACCTCTTAGGATGCTATGTGCATATGTATTGAGCATCTGGGACACGACAGGGAATAAGATATATAGAGAAATTATATTTAGTAGGGGAAAGAAGCATTGATTTGCTGTTGACCCCGATTACAGCTATGAAATTTTTAAGAGGGGCTCGTAAAGGGCTCTGTGACAGTGTTTAGTAAGAGGTCTTAATCTTGTTTGCATCAGAGTGGAAAGAGCAGGGTGAAGCTGAGGGGGGGGGCTCTTGAAAGTAAAAATGGGGACTGATTGCTGAAAGATGTATAGGATCTAGCCGGGAGATATAGGGTGTTTCCCCCATTTTATTAATGAATATACTCTTATTTGGATTGTGAAATACAATTTTTATCTATTTTTTTAAAGATTTTATTTATTTGTCAGAAAGGGAGAGAGCACAAGCTGGCGGAGTGTCAGGCAGAGGCAGAGAAGCAGGCTCCCTGGTGAGCAAGGAGCCCGAAGCAGGATTCGATCCCAGGACTCTGGGATCATGACCTGAGCCGAAGGCAGCCGCTTAACCAACTGAGCCACCCAGGCGTCCCATGAAATACAATTTTTTTTTTTTAAAGATTTTATTTATTTATTTCACAGCGGGAGAGAGATCACAAGGAGGCAGAGAGGCAGGCAGAGAGAGAGAGAGGGGGAAGCAGGCTCCCTGCCGAGCAGAGAGCCCGATGCGGGCCTCGATCCCAGGACCCTGAGATCATGACCTGGGCCGAAAGCAGAGGCTTTAACCCACTGAGCCACCCAGGCGCCCTGAAATACAATGTTTAAATTAATTCTAGTAGTTTTCCTCTAGAGGTATATTTGATTAATATTAAAACACTTATTCTGGAAAAATTTGGAAGAAAGCAAACATCATCAGCAATAACAATCATCAGGGATCCAAGAAACCTTCCCAAAAAGTGGACCCTTGTACCCTTCTCCCCCAGAAAAGCCCAATACAACTATAAATACATTTTAATAAAGATATATAAATCCAAATTTTTAATAAAAATGGGGTTACAGTATTATTAGATTACAATCTACATCCCTTTTACTGGCCGCAGACCTTCGTAGTAGATATACCATTCTTTATTTAACCAATCCCTGCTTGTGAACCTTGTAGTTACCTCTTTTTCACAACCCACAAATATCTTTTTTTTTTTTAAAGATTTTTATTTATTCATTTGACACAGAGAGAGAAATTACAAGTAGGCAGAGAGGCAGGCAGAGAGAGAGGAGAGAGGAGGAAGCAGGCTCCCTGCTGAGCAGAGAGCCCGATGTGGGCCTGGATCCCAGGACCCTGGGATCATGACCTGAGCCGAAGGCAGCGGCTTTAACCCACTGAGCCACCCAGGCGCCCAAATATCTTTTTTTAAAGATTTTATTTTTTTATTTGGTAGAGAGAGACACAGCGAGAGAAGGAACACAAGCAGGGGGCAGTGGGAGAGGGAGAAGCAGGCCTCCCGCTGAGTAGGGAGCCCCTTGGCTGACCAACCCCAGGACCCTGGGATCATGACCTGAGCGGAAGGCGGATGCTTAATAACTGAGCTGCCCAGGCACCCCCACAACCCACAAATATTTTTTAAAAAGTCTATTATATTTATAAATTTGACTTTTAATCAGTTTAGCATCTAAATTAATCTGAAATAGGGAGGCATTCTTTTGTCCATTCCAGAGCTTTTTTCTTATGTTTGTGTACTAAAGATGGTTCATTGGGAATTAGCAGGACAGACATTTAACTTATCAAGATATTTATGCTTTACTAAAAAAAACTCATTTGTAGTGCTGTGATCAGGAATAATTTGCATTATGATCTATTATGTTTTTTTTTTTTTTTTTTTTTTTTTACAACTTAGCATTTATTCCTGCAGGGTATAAAAATAGCTGAGTTAATAAAAAACCCCGTTAGGATCAGAGAATCTCTGCAGGGTCCAGTGTTTCAGTGGAAAACGTTCAGCATCTTTTTTGCTCGTTTTCAAATTTTCAACAGTTTTTCTTTGTAGTCTTTTCTCTTGAAAGCATAAGTAATTTACGAAGGTAATTCTTCATCCTAAAAAAAAAATGCTGCAGTGAGAATGCTAACTGGTCATAGAGGCCTCCTTGAGTTTGCAAATCTAGAACCATGAGCTATTGAAGTGATTGAGAAATTTTTTAAAAAAACTTTATATGGTACTCTTGAAAGCCTCTTGTTATTTACTTCTGTGAGGTTAGGAAAACAAAACCAAGAAACTCTCCAACACGTTTCATCTTTAATACCTGTGTAATTGGGTGAATTTCTGTCTGGTTGAGGCTCCCAACATTTGCCAAGTTTCCTGTCCTGACTGAAGGTGACCTTTCTCGCTGTCTTGTAACTCTGGGAACCTATCAGCCAAGTGTTAGGCCAGTTTTCTTGGGGGACGTTTGTAAGCATTACTTCCACATGTAAAGTCAATCCTTGTCCCTCAGTAGTTGCTTGTCATTCCTGGTTAAATGAAAATCATTTTCAAATATAGGAGTAGCTTTGGTTGCCTAATTGATTTGTCCAATGATATTCTAGTAAAGAGAGAGGGAAAATTCTTGTTGAACCTCTGAAAATAACTATATAGTCAAGGAAAGTAAGGACGCTCATTCGTTTGAGTTCTGGAGAGATCAGGGAGAATTAGATGCTCTCTTAATGTGTTTTGTTTCAATTTGAAAAGCAGTGACTCCCAAATTGAAAGTTAGGTGTAGCTTAAAGGAAAAAAAAAAAAAAAAGATGATCGTCTTCCTCATGTATCCATTAGAAAATAGAATATTAAGACAGCATCAACAATATCTGAACAAATACCTGCAATTAAATGGCCCTCATCCATTAATTCAGTCTTCTATAATTCTTGTTTCACTGGATTGAGGATCAGCAGAGTTCTGCCTTGATGAATCTTCTCCCGCAGGAAAAATCAACATACTAATTAAGTGTTGAGTTTAGACATATATTCAAAACTTGTATTATACTTGTTAGAACTGCCACCCTTCCTTCGTTAAAACGTCTGCATGACTCCTTTTGTATTATGTATTTGTTACTTTGCACGTTGGGGCTACCGTTTAGTTCCATATTCACTGGCTGAGGAATGAATTGCATTTGTTAATTGAATATCTTGTAATCAATTAACTTTGTGGTCAAAATATGTCAGATTTAAGTACAGTACCCTTGTTTTCAAATAATTATACTTTCCACATTAATCTTGTGAGAACAAATCATTTTTCAAAAGCTTAATGAAGAAAGGCTAATTGACTGTAGCAAGCACTTCAAAATGCTGTTCCATAGTCTAAAAGTACTCTTACTCTGCTATTGAGTTGCTGACTTCCCAAAAAAGTCTGTAGTCCAGAAACAAACAAACAAAACAATGGCTAAGACTACAGCTTTCCAAATCCAACTTTATATACATAAATGTCTATTGAAACAAAATAACAAACCAAATGCCTATAAAGGACTAAAAAAAAAATCATTTAACCACAAAGAAAAAAAAATCATACCCTAAAGAGAACAACCTTATGTTTGGCAGACAGAAAAATAATAAGACCTGTGAACTTACAACTTTTCTTGTGTAGTATCTAATTTATTACAGTTGATTTTAGGTCACAAGTTCTATAAAATGTGTGAATATTACTTAAAATCCTAGGTAAATCACACAAGTATACATTTTGTAACAAAAATCATTAAATTAAATTAAGGCTATATGCCTATGAATTTTTAGTTTAAATAGCTTGTAGATGTTCACATTAAAACATCTCAAGTGACTTAATAGGTCTGTGTACCACTTAGGATGATTTTGGTTGTAAGAAACAAAAAAATATTTAAGTCTGGCTTAAAACAGTAAAAGGTGGTGCCTGGGTGGCTCAGTTGGTTAAGTGTTGGACTCTTGATTTTGGCTCAAGTCAAGATCTCTCTGGGTCCTGGGATTGAGCCCCACATGGGGCTTCACGCTGAGAGGGTGGAGTCTGCTGGTCTCTCTCCCTCTGCTCCTCCCCCGACTCACACGCTCTCTCTAAAATAAATAAATAAAATCTTAAAAAACCAAACAGCAAATAGAAAGTTATTTGTTCCTTGAAGAGTTCATTGATAAAGAGATTTAGGTTTAGTTTAATCAGGCCTCTGCTTCCATCTCTGAAATTCTCTGGGTTCGACCTTTCTCTGTTTACCCCAGGTGTTAGAAGACTACCGGCTGAAATTAGGCTTAAATGATTGACTTATCCATTTGCTCAGCTCTTTTCTCCCCTTGGGAGAAGGAATTCTCCTGCAAACCCAAGGACTTTCATATCCAGCCTGGAGGGGAAGGAGGGTAATGGATAATGAAGAGGTCCATTACAGATTTTTTTGTATCTTCTCATGCTTGAGTTTTGGGGAATGGGAGGGAGTTAATAAATATGTTCATAGATTGTCTCTTCCCATTACACAAGCTTCTTTCTTCCACTTACCGTCTTCCGTGTGATCCTCTTGAGGATCCTGGGAAGTAGATGTTATCTCACTTCACAAATAAGCAGAAGGAGATTAGCCAATTCTTTTCCTCAGGCTCACAGGGCTTGTGAAGGCATATTCTAAAGTCCGTGTTCCTTCTTCTGTGCTCTTCAGGCTGTAAACGAAATCATAGTTGCTAAGTAATTTTGTGAGGAATGTTATTCCAAGCTGAAAGGTGAAAGGATTTGTACATTTATTAATAAACATTCATCCCACAATTAATTACAGTGTTCCTACCATATACCAGGTATATGGTGGGGGCTGGGAGGTTAAGGTGAAAAACAGAAATGCCTTCCAATCTTTATAGATTCAGTGGGGGAAGCAGATGTCAATGTCATGCAAACGAGTGTACAATCACAAACTGCATAACTGCTCGAGAGTAGGATCTAAGTCTGAGAGGGGTGATCACAAAGTGTCTTCCTAGGAGGTGACCTTTGAGTTGAGATCTGAGGGATGAGAATGCGTTAACAAGGCAACAAGGAGAACATTCCAGGGAGGGGAGTGTGGCAGACTTAGGAAGGAAAGGGGGTCCTTTTTGTTGGAGCTCAGAGAGAACACAGGACGAGATGGGGATGAGACAAGTAGATAGACTACATCCTGCAGGGTGTTCGGGTGGTATTAAGAATTGTGCTCGATATTCCACAAGAAACTATCTTGGAAAGAACTGATCTTACATACTTTAAGGATTTGAGCAAGTTGCCGAGGTAATATCTTAGTATTTATTGCAGTTATCTCTCTGAATATTTATAGTGTTTTCTTAAAACATGTTTTCTTGCCACAACAAAGCCTTACTTCATTTTTAGAATTATTTTATCATATTTAGCTTCCCAGTCCTGTCATGTTGTGTAAATCATTTGTAGCAGCTTTAAACTTTTTATAACCACGTATAACTTGAACCTACATGTAAAACAGTGACAGGAAAGGCATCTACATTTTAGTGAATATTTATCAAAACGAGTGTTGAATTAGTTGCAAAGTGCACGGAGAGGAAAAGTTCAGACATTAAACTTTGGGGAGGAAATATGGAAATAATATTTATATATAATAAAATTAATGTTGGCGACTTGGCATGTTCTTTCCACTCTTCAGATGTTGTTGACATTGCATTTGTGACCTTCCTTTTATTTTTGGTTATGATGAGAGAATAAGAGAGAAACGGAACTTTATTTAAATATGCAGTTGGCTCTTTCCTTTGACTAAGAGCAGTATAAAAGAAAAATTTTGCTCATACCATATGGCATTTTAATATCCAAAATAAAGTGTGCATCTGGGTTACTAATCAAAGTTGGACTTAGGTCCTTCAAGTTCGACTCTATTGAGAAGATGGTTTGCTTAAAATTTTAAGCATTTAACCCATAATAAAATATTTAAGCATGAGGTTGCTGACTCAGCCAATTCCCTAAAAGTCACACAGATGAACACCATTACTTTAATCTTGTTACATCACTTACTGAAAGTATAACTTTAAAAATTATCAAAATAAGCTTTGAGAGTAGGAACTTATGTATTATTGAGTAACAGTGTTTATCGGGCAAGCATCTTCACCCTTTAAACCTTTGTAATGGGTAATATCTAAATTGTCTGACATCAACACTTTATTTCATTGTCAGGAAAGATGTGTCTTCTCTTCTGGAATGAGAGCTTAGTTCTCTTGTCTTGATGTTGAATGCTGCATAAGGAAGGCAGGGCTGGTATATATGCATGGTTGTCATTGTAGTCCTGAGTCAAGTATGCTTGCTTCTGGCACGGAATATATGATGTCCCAACAAATCCCCGCTCAGACATTTTCTACACCACTTTCTGCTTCCGCCTCAGAGAACTGACATTTCCTTCTGTACTTTCAAGATAGGAGTAAAGATAGGTTTCAAGATAGGTTAAATAAGGACTTTCCTGTGTAGTGGTCTCCGGACCAGTAAACTAGTACGGTCATGATCAGTTTGAAATGCTAATACTTCTACTTGTTTGTATTGAAAGTAACTGTGATGGTTCCATTTTTTGGAGCTAAGATCTTCCCCTACATTGTGTCACTGAATTTCAACTCATGCTGTCAAGACTGGTAATAATGCCAATTTTTGTATCATCTTCAGTATGTAGATTTGAAAATGAGAAGTACAGAGAATACATTTGATCTGGTCATTCAGAACCCACTCTGTTCTGGGTATCACGAAAAGCCTGTGAAGAGACGGAAGAGCCTGACACTCCTGTGCCCTGTGGTGTGATCCCACCTGGGGAGCTGTTGAGTATCAGCCTTTGCTGATTTTCATCAAAGATTTCAACACTTGCCGAAGCAGTATATATTCTGTCAAGGGCTGTCATGGAATATCGTCCAGTAACTTTGGAAAAAGATATGATTTGTTCGTTTATTCGGAAATTATTATTTTTTGAGCGATAAGTTACTGTGACAAAGCCCTGGGAATTTGAGGATGAAAATGTTTGGTCTGTACCTTCAGTCTAGAGATGAAGTGGGACATAGGGGAAGATACATCCATCTGCCTGGGTTGTTGGAGAAGTTTCATGGGAAGTTGTCCATGAATCTCAATCAAATTGAGATTGAGTCTTGAAGTGAGGGGAGGGGAAAGTGTTCCAGGAAAGTAAGTCTATGTGTAGGAGTAATAATAATGACAAAGATATTTACTGCTGTAGCAGCTAATGTTTATTGAAAACTTTGGTGTGCTTGGTTTCTTTTTTTTCTTTTCTTCAAAGTGTTTTACATATATTAACCTGTTTACTCCTTATAGCAACCTTAAGAGATAGAAAACTGCAAACAGAAACTGAGTCAGAGAGTGTTAGTTACCTAACCTGTTGTCATATAGTTAATAATGGCAGAGCCAGATTTCACATCCAGAGTCTGGGGCCACTTTCCTTTGTGTGAATAAAATGACCTGTTTTGGAGATGGTAGAACTCGAAGGGGTTAGAAGCTCAGGTCTCTGGGTATTCGGCAGGGTTTTGGCTGGTCAGAGAGTTCTGTGGGTCAGATCATGAAGAGCCTTGAAGACATGCTAAAGAATGCGCATTAATTTTGTAGAATCGGTATCTGGTTTTGTTGTTGTTGTTTTGTTTTTGAAAACAAGGTCTAGCTTACTTTCCTCAATCACTTGGAGTGCTTTTTAGAAATGCATACTCCAGGTCCCACTTCACATCAGCTGCCTCAGACTTTCCCTGCTCCAGAAATTGGCCAAGGGTCTTGCACCCTGATATGGTCAAATAGAAAGTAGATCTATATTTCCTAACCGCAGGTGCTGTTGTTATTTGCCCCAAATTCTTGGTATTTAATTTGTTGAGTTTAAAATTAGTATAAAGAAGGCAGTGAGTTCTGTTTTGTATGAGTGGGGTTTAATATGCTTGCAGAATATCCTATTGAAATGTGGGGGGAAATAAAAAAGCTGCCTACGTGGTTTGGAGATAGGGAATTTTTGAGCCTTCTGCTCCTGGCTGGACTCTCGTGGATATAGTTGAGATTACTCATGTGAAAAAATAGAGCAGTCAGCATGACTGGAAAGCATTGAAATAGGAAAACAGCATGAAATGTGAAATATCAAAAGTCAAGGGACTCAGAAGAGCATATTCAAAAATAAGTGGGGACCCAGGGATGGGTGGATTCAGGAGCCATGAAAGGAGGGGTTCATAATGCCTTTGTTTTTATTAAATGCGTCTGAGAATTTGTGTTAAGAAAAGGACTAGGAAAAAAAAAAAGATCAGTGCTATTGTGAAGAAGCAGAATTTTGGTGGGGTCCTAGGAGTGGAGGCCAGGTTGGAATGTGCAGGTGCAAGTGGGCAGGTGGCAAAAAGGGCTTAGATGACTCTTGGCAAAAATTTGATTTTAAGAAGGCAGGTGGAGTGATAATTAGAAAAGGTTACAAGGTAAAGGGAGAGCTTAAACATTACCAACTCTCCCCCCCCCCATTGTATTGCATACCTATTACAAAGATTTAAAAAATACAGATAACAAAAAATAAAGTTTCCCTTCACCCAATAAACAAGAGATAACAAATGTTGAAATTTGTCATTTTTCTGGCCATGCTTCTATCAATATGTATTTGTAGTAAATAAATATGTATTTACATATTTTTAATGAAAATATGTTGTAGCTGTCTAAATTTTCGATGTACCTTAATGTATCAGAAACACATGTCTCTTTCATTACAATATTATTTTACACCATTACTTTTTCACAGTTGCCTGGTGTTACGTTATATGTATGTAATAGTGTATTATCCTGTTATTGGCATTTTTGCTTTTCTGGGTACTTCATTTTAATAGTGCTACCATTAATATCTTTGCGAGTGAATCTTTTCACACTTCTGTCATTACAAATCTTTTTATTAATTTCAAATTGTGGAACAAGTTCCCAAATGGAAGCTTCATTTATGGCATCTATAAATCAACTAGATGGCTTAGTCTTCGATAAAAGAACAGACATTTCCATCTTCCTGGTGTAAGGAGAAAAGTATTAGCTTATAGTTGGTTGGTGGGAGAAAGAAATGAGAGAATGCCTAGAAGGAGTAGCCGTATGATGACCTGTTTTATATTAATGCAGAGAGTTGAAAGAGCAAGTTGTTACAGGATGTTAGAAAGTTGTGAAGGTTTGAAAAGTCTACCAAGAAGAAGGTAAGATGCAGAAGAGGGTATGAGGGCTTACTGAGCAAGGTTGTGCAGAGCTGGCATGGAGCACCATATGTCTGCAGTGGGTCCAGATGCTTTGGATCCATTGTCCTCTCCAGCAGCATTCAGAGCCCAGGTGTAGGGAGTTGAGACATATCTACGTTTGGTGGTTCTAGGTAGATAGTCTGCATGGGCAAAATAGGGGTACCTGATGGAGGAGTTGAAGATGGTGAGGGGAGAGCAGTTAGGGCTCTACAGTCACATAAAGAAGGAAATGAAGTTGGATGGGACTATAAAGAGCACAAAGAGTGAAAGAAAGCATGGGGTTTGGTGGGTGTCAGTGAGTAGGAATAGAGGAGTGAGGGCTGAAAAGTTATAAAATTATGGCTAAAAAGTGGGACACTGGATTGAGATTTTAGAAGGGGAGCCATTATGCTTCAAGGCAAGGTCCAAGGTGTAGCCATGGATTTGGTGAGCTAAAATTAAGGGAAGATGAGGTCATGGAACCATATGCAGCTTAACGTTGTCCATATGGATGTGGGTGATGTGAGGATTTTTAAGGGAAGAGAAAGAGAGTGCCCTAGAAATTCCTAATCCTGGGTAAATGACAAAACAGTTGGTAGCTAATAATGGTAAATCATGAGGGCGCTATAGCTCTTTGACTTGGTTATTTAGAAAATCTTTCCAGAAGATAAAAATGATAATGAATGTGATAGTGAATACTTTGGGAAGTAAATGGCATCAAAATAGCAAAGGTGAGCTGCTAGCATGCCAAGTCACCTTCTAGCTTGAGATGCAAGAGTTGGTTGTGGAGATGGATAGCCCGAGAGAGTGTCTTTTTTCACCCTCTAACACTGAACACTGGGGAAGAGGTGCCAGAGGGAATTTTCTTCTGGTAAGTTCCCAGGGGGTCTGAGAATGGAATGGGGAACATACATTCTCAGGTCTAAGCTGTTGTCCTCCGGGCAAATGTGAACCTATGGAGTTGAGGTCTGCAGTGTAGTCATAAGCATTGTAGCTCAGGGGCAGGACCGCTGGCCATGAGCTGCAGTGTTTTGTTAGTTTCTGCATTTTGCTTTTTCTCACATAAATTTTAAAAGCGATCTAACTGGGAAAGAAAAGCTCTGTAAGGATTGGTTTATCAGAGACATCATTTTAGAGAGTAAAGTAAAAGACAGAATAAGGGGTGCCTGGGTGGCTCAGTCCGTTAAGCCGCTGCCTTCTGCTTGGGTCATGATCCCAGGGTCCTCAGGCTCTAGCTGAGCTGGGAGCAGGCTTCTCCCTCTCCCTCTGCTTGCTGCTCTGTCTACTTGTGCTCTCTCTGTATCTCTCTGTCAAATAAATAAAATCTTAAAAAACAAAAACAGACTGAAGTATTGGGTTTTGCTTGGTCTGTCAAAACCCCCAGTGTAGATGAGAAAGTACGAGCTCAGAATCCAGGCTCTTGAGTTTGAGGTGGCAGAAACATTTTGGGGCCCACTTGTAAAATACAGCTACTGAATCCAGTACCGCTGAGAGGTCTAAATCTAAAGCAATTTCCTCTTCAGTTTGGAGTTCCCTCCCCTATTATGTTAAAACTGCCATTTTCCTCAGCTCCCTACTATTCTTAAAAAAAAAATTTGCTGGGTGCCTGGGTGGCTCCGTCGCCAACCCTCTGCTTTTGGCTCAGGTCATGATCCTGGAGTCCTGGGATCCTGCTTCTGCCTCTCCCACTCCCCCTGCTTGTGTTCCCTCCCTTGCTGTCTGTCTGTCATATAAATAAATAAAACCTTTGAAAGTTTCTTTAAAAATTTTTGTTTTTTTCTTCAATTTGTGAACTTGGGAACTAGATCTAAACTCCATCTATTCTATTCATACTTCTTTGCAGGCCTTTTGGGAGAAACAGGATGGTAATGGAGGGAGTGGTGAGGTTAGGTATAAGAATGAACTTATGAATGCTCGGGCGCCTGGGTGGCTTAGTGGGTTGAGCCTCTGCTTCGGCTCAGGTCATGATCTCAGGGTCCTGGGGTCCAGTCCCTGCTCAGCAGGGAGCCTCCTTCCTCCTCCCTCTCTGCCTGCCTCTGCCTACTTGTGATCTCTCTCTGTCAAATAAATAAATAATCTTAACAAAAAAAAAGAATGAACTTATGAATGCTTTTAATTACAGAGGTAAACAAATGTAGAAACAAAATACAAGATTTGGTAGATAGTGAACATCTGAGGACCCCCTTCTGCCCCCACCCAGGAACTCCTTCAGAAGCTCTTGGCAGTAGAGAGGTTTTTGGTAGGGATAGTTGCTTTCAGAGGAATAAGAGGTGGAGGCAGCCATTTTGTTTAAGAAATTATTGAAGTTATAGAAATAGTTTATAGATTCTAGTCTTCAATGTGTGATATTAAGAACCCAGAGTGAGGGGAGGGGCTCCTGGGTGGCTCAGTCAGTTAAGTGTCTGCCTTTGGTTCAGGTCATGATCCCAGGGTCCTGGGATCGAGCCCCGTATCGGGCTCTCTGCTCAGCTGAGGGCCTGCTTCCTCCTCTCTCTCTGCCTGCCTCTCTGCCTACTTGTGATCTCTCTCTGTCAAATAATAAAATCTTAAAAAACAAAACAAAACCCCAGTACTGTGCAGTACATGCAGTATGTACCGAACACAGAATGACCGACTAAATTCCTCTGACCTAGCACCTCAGTATAATTGTGGTTTAGTGTCATTGTCTAAAATTTTGAAGGAATTTTTTTCCCCCTGACTCAGAAATCAGAGCTTGCTCCAGCTTTCTCTTCCTTCTCTCGTTCACTTTCTTTCCTGTTCACTTGCTCATGGTAATTTTGCCTGCTTTAGTATTTAGTATGTACAGCCCATGCTACCCTTACTCCTGTAAGCTTGGTTCTTTACCCGTCCCCCCCCCGCCCCGAAACCCCCACCTCACACCAGCCCTGCCTATTAGGTCCTTTAGCTTAATCATCCATGTCTGCTTGTACTAGATTGTTTCCCTAAGAACTCTGTAAGCCACAGAGTGAAACTGATTTGGATTTTACAGCCCTGGTGATTTTCCTTCTGGTGTACTACCAAGAAAATGCTATATAGCATAGCAGCTGATGAGTCATTTTGTAGGGCTTTTGCTTTCTATTTTGTATTTGAAAAATTACATATGATCCTGAACCTGGAAATGTTTCTTAAAATCATGAGGATAATACAA
The DNA here is from genome assembly GCA_002007465.1 of Ailurus styani. NCBI lineage: Eukaryota > Metazoa > Chordata > Mammalia > Carnivora > Ailuridae > Ailurus > Ailurus styani. Next base: position 2,413,660 of record LNAC01000252.1, on the reverse strand, counting down.
CCGTAAGATAAATAAACTCAGCTTATTAAATAAATAAATAATTTTAAATTATTTATAAACTGAGTTTATCAGTGTTAGTTTTGGTCTCTGATTAATGTAATATATTGTGATTTTTGAGTAACTTGAGTTCCCCAATGAACATTCATTCATGTGAAATTTCATTTTTGTCCATTTTCATTGCTTGTACTGGAAGCTGACTAGAATTACTTGGCACCTGCTGCTCTGTGTCTGGCGTTGTTCTGGGGACCTTACACCTGTTAAACCATTAAATCATCACAGCAGGCTTGTACCGTAGGTTTGGATTCTCCCATTTTACTGAAAAGAGATCAAAGCCGAGCGTATTGAAGTAACTTTTCATATGCCACTCAGCTAGTAAGGCTCAAAGGTGGAATTTGATCTCTGTTTGTGTGGCCCTGATCACAGCAGGCTCCCCAATCAGAGATAAACATGGGAACGTATTAAGGCTTCCTTTTGGATTTGGACATTCATATGGATGAGAAAGGAAGCCAAATCCTATTGGTTGAGATGGTAGGCTGTTGGGAATTAATTCTTCTTAGTATTGAGTGCAGTCTCTGGCAAGATCCCAGGCTTCTGTCACATAGTTCTGCCAGATGAAAGGTTGCCTTGATCATCAATAATTTCATTTCTACGTAGTATAGTTCCATTGTATAGTGGGAAAATAAATTCATTGAGGTCATAGTGTGTATTTCCCCCAGTTTATCTGAAGCCTCACTGGCATGGTCATTTTATCTTCTAATTCCTGGCATTTGATTCAGGGCCATGATTTCCAAAGCTGGTCTCTTGGCTGGGCTCCAGCACCAGCCGTTCGTTGCTGCCTTCTCCTCCCCGTTACATACCTCCCCACTGATTGTAGCTTCCGAACCCAATCTCCCGCTTCTTCAGTCTATCCTAAATATTGCCGGTCCTAGTGATTTTTTCACAAACTAACTTTGCATCAGAATGCTGTTGTGCTTCATGTCATACTGTATGATTCCCTTTATATAATGTTCTTGAAATGACAAAATTATAGAGATGGAGAATTGATTAGTGTCTGCCTGGGGTTAAGGATTTGGGGATGAAAGGAGACAGGTTTGTACTCTAATGAGGGTAGCATGAGGGAAATCCTTGAATGATCAAATAGTTCCGTATCTTGATGTATAGATAGTGAATACATGATGCAGACGTGACAAAATAACCTAGAACGATACACAAACTTTATCTAATGTCCATTTCCTGCTCTTGATATTGTACTATTGGTATATAACGTGTAATTAATCGGGGAACCTGGATAAAGGCTACATGAGACCTCTCTGCTATCTGTGTAACTTCATGTGAACCTATAATTATATAAAAATAAAAAGTAAAAGAAATACTATTTTGCTTTAAAATGCTTAAGTTCCTTTGTCTGTCATATTGGTTATGTTTTATATTCTTTGTTTCCTCCTAAATTAATCATACAAGATCCTCTTCTGATTTTTTTCTACCTAAATCTTAGTTAAACATTTTGATAATATTTGTCTTTTATCAGGTTACCAAGAAATGCTTTTTGAATTAATTAAACAATTAAATATACTTTATGAAAGAACAGTGTATCAATACTTGGTCTCATTACTAACCATCTTGTTTTCCTATTCACTTCCTTATTCGTTCTTGTCTTTGTGTAATCTCTTTCCATGGACTAAGCAGCATGCCAGGGGTTTGATTGGTGGAGCCTGGAAGACTTGGGCTTGCCCGAAGGGGTTGCGTTGCCTGTGGCCAGTCACATAGCCCTAAGTCCACTCACAAATTCTAAAAGGCAGTAGCTCTTTGAGGACTTAAGACTTAGTGTTATAAGAGCCAGATGAGCCAAGAAACCAGGATATGAACTATGGTGAACCACAACCATCCATCCACTCACATTTTCTAAGACTAGTTTTATGGTGCAGTATATGATCTTTCTTGGTAAATATTCCATTCATGTGTACCTGAAAAGAAAAAGATACTCTGCAGTTAGTTTTTTATGAAAATCTGTTTTAGCTTTTCCATGTCTTTAATGATTTTTTGGGGGGGAGGGGAGGTGTCTTGTTCTATTAATTACTCAAACTACAATTGTGGAGTTGTCCATTTCTCCCTTTATCTGTCAGGTTTTGCCCCATGTATTTTGAAGCTGTTATTAGGTGCCATACACATTTTTGATTGTTGTGCCTTCATCCTGATAAATTCACCCTTTTATCATTATGATCTCTTTGTATCTTTGTCTTGAAGTTTTTGTTATTAATTTAAGCACTTGAGTCTTATGCTTGCCATTTGCATGGTATAACTTTCCCTCCTTTACTTCCAATTATATTTAATGTGGATCTCTTAAAGACAGCCTAGAATTGGAGTCCCCCCCCCCTTTTTTTAATCCATTCTGGCCATCTTTGCCTTTTATTCAGTGTAATTCGTCCATTAGCATTAAAAGCAATCCTTCTTACAGTTAGATTCAGGCACCATTTACTGTTTGTTTTTTATTTGTTCCTTCTGTGTTTTGTTCCTCTGTTCTTGCCTTCTTTTGGATTAAATGTTCTAAAATGATTTTAGAATTCCACTTTCATCTAACTATTGTTTTTTAAGTTTTTTTTTTGTGCTTGTTCTAGGGATTGCAGTATAGCCTTAATTTTTCTTAGGGTTATTGTTTAGGGTTAGTATTACAATATTTTATATAAAATGTAAGAACCTTGAAACTGGATATGACCATTTAACTCCTCCCTGACATTATGCTATAATTGTCATGTGTATTATTACATTTATATATTTTATAAATCTCACCTGGAGAACTTTGGGATTTTTTTTCTACTTTAGGTTTGCTGGGACAAATATCCACAATTTTCTTTTATGTATAAGTTTTTAAATTTATCTTCATTTTAAAAAATCTATGGCCTGGATATAGAATTCTGGGTTCATAGTTGTCAGCCCTACCTTCCGTCCCTTAGGTCTTCATCACTGTACTGTCCTCTGTCCTCCATGGTTTCTTATGAAAACATTGATTCTTACTGCTTTCCTGTATGTAATGTGTCAAGTTTCTCTCTTCTTTTAAGAATGTTTCCTTATATTTGGTTTTCAGCAGTTTGACTCTGTGTAGCTGGAAGCAGCTCTCTTTGCACTTGCCCTGTTCGGGGTTTTCTGGGCTTCTTTAGTCTGTACATTGATTGGTCTTTCACCCAAACTGGGAGATTTTCAGCTTTTTTTCCATGCATTTTTCTCTCTCTATTCACCCCCTGAAATTTTAGTAATACAAAATGTTTGCTCTTTTGCTACTGTCCCACAAGACCCTGATCAATCTGTTTCTTCTTCTTTGGGTTGGATTTTCCTTCTTTGCTTCCTTAAGCATATTTATATTAACCATTTTAACACAGTTAATTCCAGCAGTGGGCTAATTCCAGCACGTGGGTCAAATTTCCACTTGACTATAGGTTAGATTTTCCTGCTTGTTCATATGTCAAGTAATTTGGGTTATATCGAATTTGCTTTGTGAATGATACTTTGCCTCGACTCTATTCTGTATGTTCCTTCAAAGAGAATTTATCTATCTATCTATCTATCTATCTATCTATCTATCTATCTATCTATTTATTTATCTTAACAAGCAGTTAATTTGGCTGAACTTAAACTAAATTTTGACTTTTCTCTGGCAGGCAGCAGTTCCCCTGATCCATTCAGAAAGCTAATATTGAATAAGTGCTGAGTGTCATGCACCATAATAGGTGACTGTGTTAAAAATAAAAATAGACATGGACCCTTACCTCAAGAGACTTACAGACTAGTTGATTGAGATAGGAAAGTGAACAGATAAGTATGGTAACTCCATACGTCACTGAGATAATTTCTGGAGGCAGTGGGGTTACTGAGAAAGGAGTTGTTAAATTGTTAAAATGTAATTGTTAAAATGTAACTATTTTAAAAGGAACCCAATCCTTCTGAGAACAGGAGATAGTTTATTTGTTATATATCATGATGATAAGAGAGTGGCTGATGAATAGCTATTAGTTCCACTGTCATCCTGTTGTTAATTCTTTGAAGATAAGGACATGTTTCTAAAGCACAGGATAGGGGCACCTGGGTGGCTCAGTTGGTTGAGTAGCTGCCTTCGGCTCAGGTCATGATCCCAGAGACCCGGGATCGAAATCGATCCCATATCGGGCTCCCAGCAACGTGGGGAGCCTGCTTCTTCCTCTGACCTTCTCCCCTCATGTTCTTTCTCACTTTCTCTCTCTCAAATAAATAAATAAAATCTTAAAAACAAACAAACAAAAAGCACAGCATATTGTGGGGAAGCAGTATTAAAAATAAATGTTTAAATCTGAACTGCCATACTAAATATGAGGAATACTTTATGTTTGGTTAAAAAAAAAGATTTGATAAAATTTGAGCAAATGACACAAATGGTCATAGATTAGGGAAAAAAAGATTTGATAAAATCTGAGCAAATGACACAAATGATCATAGATTAAGGAATATTAGATATTGCTGAGATTAAAAAGACCTATCTATACTAAAGGTACTACTACTGTTGGGAGAAAGATATTTCAAAAGCCATTTATACTCGTGGGAAATATATCTTAAAAACCTGTAAGTTTCCTATGTCAAATACCAAGGAAGTTTTTTGGTTTATGCTTATATCTGTACTTATATCTGTAAAAATGAATGGGTAACGTGAGGTTGGTTTTTATTTTGTAAAAACATTTACCTTAGCAGTAATTTGAGTCTTTCTTTTCTCTTTTTTCCCTGTTTTGACAGTGTATCCTATTCAGTACATGTATCTGAAGATTACCCAGGTATGCTTTTCTTCTTTCTATTTTCTATTACAAATGCTTGTGTCATGATTTCTTTGAATATTTTTTTTTCTTCTGAAGATGGAAAATGTATATAAATATATCTTGGAGTGAAACGTTGGCAGGAAAAGACTTGCAGATCTAGAAGAATTCTGTTGGATGCCTGTGAGATACATATCTTACCCTGAGATGCAGTCCAGAATCAAAATAGTTTCCTGATGAAAAGTGATTTACTTGAGCCCTTGTGATAGCTTCAGCCTGTCTATGTTTATGTCATTACAAGTAAAACAAAGAGTCCTGAACTGGTTTAGTTGTTGAATTTGGAACATCGTTTGGCTATTTTCATAATGTAAATATAATAGGTAAGAATAGCAGCTAAACTAATAGCTAAAAATAGCCATAGTTAAGAATAGGCCTGTCTTCATTTCTCTAAGTATATGAATGAGTAAACAATTCTCACAATAATCCCATGAGATTGTTACCATAGCATCATCGTTTTGGTAACATACCTAGTAAGAGGAAGAGTTGGGACTTGAACCCAGGAGTCCAGAACCTGGAGACTACAGCACTGGACTAGACTAAGTATCTTGTATATGCACTGCTGTTCTCACTGAAATTGATTGTCTGTCTCCTGAAACAGATTAGTAGGCTCACAGACACTTGTCCCTAGAAGACAGAATGTAAGAACACTGCAGATCCATTTTTCTGCAAATCAGACAAGTGGTTTTCTTCTACGCCATGGTCAGTCCTCTATTTTCTAGACGCATGTCATCTCATAGAGCCCAAGCTGCGGATGCCAACATTTCAGTCGTGACCATTTGAAGATACAAACAAGATGTTCCTCTTTAGTATTTTCCTCACAAGTGATATCTATCATTTTATCTTGAATAAGAGTGTAAGGATTGCAGACATAGCGCAGAAAAAATACACCTGATTAGTTTACTTCAGAGAAAAGAGTATAATGCAGGAATCTACTGTTTATCGTATTTTGTGGCAAAGAACAGCAACTCTCTCTCCAACATTCTGACTTATTAAAATCAGATGGTCGCCAAACTATACTGTTGTGATCTGCCAGTATCATAAATTGGAATCAATTCTTACTTAAATCTAGCCATTTTATTCACATACTATGCATGATTTGGATCATATTTTTCTATGTAAAATTACTAGATTGCTATAAGTAATTTTGATTATATGTATTTTGAGTATTTTTAAAAAATAATTAGTTCATAAAGTAATATGAAGATGTAAAACTTCTTTAACATTAGGCTACTATTTTTTGTGGCACTTTGCATTGTGCATTTAATTATGCATTTTTTTATAATATCAAATGTTACATTTAAAAATAATTTTGTAGGGCGCCTGGGTGGCTCAGGTGGTTAAGTCATGATCCTGGGGCCCCATATGAGGCTCTCTGCTCAGGGGAGAGCCCTCTTCTCCTTCTCCCTCTGCCCCTCTCCCTGCTCATGCTCTCTCTCTCTCTCACTCTCTCTCAAATAAATAAATAAATCTTTAAAAAAAAGTACCATGGTTAGCATTTTAAAAACATATAAAAATAATTTTGTAAATCATAAACTCCCTTACAATTATTTTGCTATGATCACCACATGGGTTAAGCATAGTATTCTTTAAGACTATAGTATATTTTATAAGTGGGGTTATTCATTATTAAAGACATGCTTATTTTTTAATGGTAGTATATAAAGTGTTCTGGGCAGATTTCATTGGAAGTAGCAAGACAAAATATTTATGAAGAAAAATTTTTTGTAGTTGATTTTGCAATCAACTCTCCCCCTTGTGATGTTTTTGATGCTGAGCGTTTGCCGAATAAGTATGTTAGGAAAATAAAAGTTACCTCACTATTGTAAATATTGTAATTATTGTACTTCTCACCTGAGGCAGCTCCTAGAGATGTCAGTCGTGAGAGGACTTTAAGTTAGGGTGAGAGAAATAATGCCACAAATCAAAACCCATCTTGAGGACAGTGAATTATTCTATAACACAGGAAATAGGGCAGAAGATGCCCTTAGTAAACCAAGCGAACTAAATGTTTAGCTCCCTCTTGTGGCTAAGAGGTATCACTGACTTTTTCTCGCCTTGCGGGAGGGAGCCCCTCTTGGAAATGCAACATACAAAAATTGAAACTTAAAACTAAAATACTGCTTATCATTAGTGCTTTAAAAAAAAAATTCCCATCCTGGAGAAAGTCTGTAGCAAATTTGCAATATAATTTCATTTCTAAAAATGAGAGGAGTGTAAATAAAACACAAGTACGGGTGAGGGAGATTAGTGCATTTTGGGGTAGGATTTTGAATTGGTTGATGTGACCAACCAGTACACTGTGTACCAAGTATTTTTATATACATGATTGAATTGACTTTAATTGCCAGTTTGTGTATAGGCAGAACAGAGGCTATCATGACGTTTTGTACTTGAAGAAATATGCCAAGAGAGGTTAAATAGTGTTTCCCAAGGACATGCAGTTTGGTGGTAAAACCAATTCTATGTATTTTTATGGAGCTTCCTTCAAAGTGAATATTACCACGATAATATTTCCCCATTATTAAATTTTAATGTACATTTATTTGTACTAACAGTTCAGTTAATACACTTGATTTCTCAAGTGGATAATATTATATAAAAATTATATGTTTGCTTTCCGTTTCCAATATTCATCCTTGTGTTTTTTTCTCCCATTACTCTGCTAGAACTTAGAGAATAATTTTTAATAATTGATATGAAAGTTGGCAGCTTTGTCCTTTTTTTTCAAAATTAGTGATCATACTTCCATCTGCTTTCAGAAAACTACTTTTCTCATTTACCAAGCTTTTTTTTTTTTGAATGAGTATTAAGTCTTTATCAAATTCTTGTTTAACATTTGTTGAGGTATCTTACATGATTTCTCCTTTGAACAATAAGGTGACAAGTTATATTATTAGTAGATATCTTAATGTTGATCTTTAAGAATTAGATGCATTTTGTCATACACTTTTTCGTTAAAGACTTGACATTGTACCTATTCTTTGACATTTGATGGAACATGCAAGCAAATCTCTCTGAGCCTGGTATTTTTTTTAGGGAAAGTTCTGGGATTAATAATCATTATTTTTCTGCCATGATTATTATCTGTTCTGATTTTCTGCTTCTTAGTCATTTTTAAACACGTGTTCTTGAAAGCTCACTGTGTTGGTGAAATGTGCAACTTTTTCAGCAAAAAGGTTGTTTCTAGTTTTCAGTATATACATCTGAAAATCTTGTGCATCTCTATGGCTGTTTCTCCTTTCTCATTTCTGTTGTTTTACATTTGTTCTTTTTTCTCCCTTTGATTTTTCTTCCCCAGAGTTTTCCCTACTGTAAAATCCTCTCAAATAGCTTTTTACTTCATTTTTAATTTCTAAATGCAATAATCTTGATAGTACTTTTGTTAATTCCTTCTGCTAATGTTCCTCGGTCTTTTTTTTTTCTCCCCTCCTACTTTTCCTGGATTATATGGTTGAGTGATTAGTTCATCATCCAAGTTTGAAAATTTGGAACTTTCTTTGTCCTGTGGAAATGTATGAGCATAATCCTTCAAATTCAGGATTATGTCACTCTGTTTCTCTCCTTAGGAATGAATTTATCATTTTCTAATTTTAATCCATTAAGTAACCTGTGTCATCTTTTGAAATTAGTCAGTTTTGTTTTTGTGAACAAAGAGTTTTTGTTGAGCGTTAGGTATACCTTAAATAGCACGTATATAAATGCAATGCTAAATGCTATGTTGGTTCTTTAAAATAAAGGGAAGAAATAGAGCAACCTTCTGGTTTACTTGTACTTCCTTATGTCATTTATAATCTAGACAGATTTTTTTTTTTTTTTGCTTTTTTGAAGGTAGTGTATTGCAAGTCATAGATAATTGGCTCCCCTGTAATAGAACAGCAGAGTTTTTTCTCATCAGTTCCCACCTTTAATTAGGAGGCTTACCGTACTGGTGGGTGTGACTTTTCTCATCCTTTTTATATGCTTTACAACATCCTGCAGTTGTTGAGTGACAATTTTTTGACATTAAAAAAGCATAGCAAAGCATTGATGTTTGGATTCAGACAGTTTCACCACTTACTAGTCACGTATAATTTTAATTAATTAAATAATTTGGGCAAATTGCTTAATTTCTCTGAGCCTTGGTTTCCCCATCTTTAAAATAGGGTTAATAAATGATTGGCTTGAAGGTTGACATAAAGTACACGAACATTCGATATAACATTCGGGGAGACATCCAGATTATATTATAAAACCAATATAATTATAATTACTTAAGTTACATAGTAATGAATAATGGAATGACTTGGCTTAAATTATGTTGCATTTGAAATGGAATGGAAACAATAGTTCAGGAGATGCTTTTTTGTAACTTTCTACCCATCTCTCTCCGGTTGTCCATGAGAATTCCAGTGATGCTTGCATTGTCTGGTAGGTTGGGGAAGAGAAAATATTCATACTCTTAACAGCCTTCGATAAAGATCTTGAGGTCCTCTGCAAAACTTACACGTTAAAGAACCTAATTGTTCCCAGAAGTTTCAAAAAAAAAAAAAAAAGAAAGAAAGAAAAAGAAAGAAAGAAAGAAAGAAATTGGCAACTCTGGAGTCAAGTGGGAGAATTCCAGAGAAGGAATTTGAGTTTGAAAACATTCTATTCTGTCACTGACTCATTCTGTTACCTTAAGTGCATTCCTTATTCTTTTTATGTCCTACTTTCTCATGTCTAAACAAAGATGATGTTATTATTACAGATGTCAAAATAGTTTGAGGGAGGTTTAGAAATGATTATTTAAACAACAACAAAAAGAGAAAACATAGAATTCATTCATACGGCTGGATGATCCTCAGAGCGCATTAGCAAACCTTCATTTTTAGAGCTGAGCCAACCGTGGCTTAGTTAAAGAAAGGTCGATAGCTAGTTGGTAGCTGGGTCTAGACTTTAGGTACTTTGTCTACTTTCCTGTATTTCTCTTCTTCACTTGGGTATATATGCCTTTGATCTGGCCTATTATGTAGTAATGATGATTTAATAGATATTGTCTTGAAACCTGAAAACATTTTGGCTTGGATAAATTAAGCCAGAAACAGAAATTAGAAGTGTTCTAATGCCTAAATACTGATCAAAATACAAACTGGTGGAAAATCTCTTCGAAAATGATTTGTTTGACTGTGTAATCCTGTCTTTCAGCTTTATGAACATGTATTCACCAAATTATATTCTCTTGAATCAAAACTGACTGCCTTCTAGTATCAACACTACAATAAACCATTTGATCCTTTAAATTGAGTTATTCACTTCCCCATTTTCATAAACAGAAAGTCCTAATTTACTTGCCTCTTGAAGTTGTAGTAAAATCCTCCTTGTTCCATGACCCTGAGATATTGCGTGATACTGTGTCCATTTTATGGATTTTTCTGGATCTCCCCTTCTAATTGGTGATCAGCTATTACTTCTGTTGCTTTAATCCACACTTTTAATACTTCTTTTCTCCGTAAGTTTGCTTCAGGGAATCCATTGTGCACAGGGAAAATCTAATTCTGTTAATTCCATAGCAAATAACTTGGAATCAGTGAGACTCTGAATGAGGGTCTAAGAAATTTAAATACTGGTTTTTAATTTTTTTAATTAACATAAAATGTATTATTTATTTCAGGGGTACAGGTCTGTGAATCATCAGGCTTACACATTTCACAGCACTCACCATAGCACAGACCCTCCCCAGTGTCCATAACCCAGCCACCCTATCCCTCCCTGCAACCCCAGCAACCCTCTGTTTGTTTCGTGAGATTAAGAGTCTCTTATGGCTTTGATAGAGGGGTTTGATCCCTCCCTCAGAGTATGAGGTTACTGAAAGAAGAGAGTCCACACAAACTGTCAAAGTCTCAATCAATATGACGAGATAGTAATTAAAATGTTTATATTAAATCCATTTCTTAATCTGTGTTCCCACTTGATAAACACAAAAGTCTCACACTCTCCTTGATGCCATTTGAAAAGAAAACAAGGCAAAATTTGCAATTAAAACAAAGCAATGGGGCAGGCCTGTTCTGTTTCAAATCTAATCCGCACTCATCTCTTAGCTTCCAGAATAACTATGAAAGCCTTGTGTCTGCTGAGCATCTTTTGTGGCTAGGCTGTGACTACATATTGCTCTCACTGACTCACTACTCCAGGTCTAAATACAGTGCAGATGTTTCTTTGGAAATAAAGTAATGACTTTGATATCTATCAATTAAAGATCATGTCTGACTGTACTGACACAATATTATGAAAACTTGGCTCAAGATCTTTCATCGTGTGCTCAGACAGTTGTTAGAATTCTCATTTCCTTTTGCAGAAACTGATACAGGTTTCTCTTATTTGTTGGGAATATTTTATGCTTTTTATTTTTGTATTTTATGTGTTTTATACAACACTGATATTATAGGACCATGATTAATGAATTGGTGTTTGTTAAACAGCTCTCTCCCAGATGTCCTGTACTTCTCAGTGAACAAACTAGAATAAATGGCTGTGTGTTATATTACCATAAATGTGAAAGTCTGTATTTATTAGGGAGAAATCCTGAATGTATAAAATAAATAATGAGTAAAAAAATTAAGGAAGCTGTGGAATAATTTAATGTTCTATGAATTCAACTTGTATAGTATTATTTAATGAAAATTAATTCATGGAGAAAGAGTTGTGAGACTTCATACCAACTTAAAAATGTGTATTAGAGTAATATGGATGTATGATTTTCAACAAAAGCTTTAGTTCAGATTTTTTAGTGACGTGATACTGAATTTGTTGCACCAAATGGGTTCTTGTTTAGCTTTCTCCTTCCAACCACTAACCTGCTTCCTGTAGCAGCTACTGATAATGGGAAGGATCCTGAATTATTCAGTGAGTTGGGGCAGCCAGTTGCATCCAAATGATTTGTTGCGTAAGAGATATATTTGGTTTATAATCTTTATCCAAAATTTCTATTTCTCTAGGAGATGCAAACATCTTTAAAGAGGCCATTTAAAATTAAATCAAATCTGAAATATACTTTTAATTTTTTCTAAGATTAATCAGAGCAGTAGTATGTGCTTCACGAGTGGTAGAATCGATGTGGATATAACGTCGTTTTTTAAAATAAAGGGTGTCTTTTTTCAAGTTCTATGCCTTTATTTATTTATTTTTTTAATATTTTGTTTATTTATTTGACACAGAGAGAGAGATCAGATCACAAGTAGGCAGAGAGGCAGGCAGAGAGAGAGGAGGAAGCAGGCTCCCCGCTGAGCAGGGAGCCCAATGCGGGCCTTGATCCCAGGATCATGACCTGAGCCGAAGGCAGAGGCTTTAACCCACTGAGCCACCCAGGTGCCCAGTTACTATGCCTTTAATTATCCATATGTCTTTGCAGATAATACGTATGTGTCAAGTTCAGAAAATGATGAAGACGTATTAGTGACTACAGAGCCAATTCCAATAATTTTTCATCGAATAGCAACAGGTAATAGGAATACACTATTTTTTAAAATTCTAGGTTATTATCTTCTTGACTGTAGGTAACTTTATTTTTTTGTTTCTTTTAGCCCATGTAACAGATATTTATCTTTAGACTCTATAAACCTGGTTCCCATTATAAATTTTCTATTTAACTTGTGTTCGTTTGTTTTTTAACAGTTTTTTAAACATAAATTTATAGTACTGTTTAAATGCATTATGTTGATATTTACTCTAAAATATTCCATGCATAATGACACTGCGAGGCAAACTGAATATTTAAAAAGCTTACTCAGGGCGATGTAGATCCCACGAAATATGTAATGAGAGCTGAAGGAGTCTATATAGTGGCACTTTGGTTTGACCATATTTTTATGGGCAATGAAAAAATCAGAATAGCTTGTATATCATCTAACTTCTCAACATAGTATAATTTCAAAATATTCCTTAATTTTCTTGAAAAGAGAGAATCACCTGAGGGGTGTTTTTATACTGAGACTTAATGTTTGGTAAATAGTATACTGCAAACTGAAATGATATTTTATAACTTTCAGAATTAAGGAAGACAAATGACACTAACTGTTGCTTATCCATAAAATCCAAATTACAGAAGGAGAATGGAGAGGTATGGAAATTACACTTTGTGTTTTATATTTATTAAAAACATATAAGCATGTTTTAAATTTACCTTGTATTTGTAGTTAATATTTAATATCATCACTGTTTTTGAGGTTAAGATCGCATCTAGTGCATGAAACACAAGCTCGTGGCTGAGAGACTTAATGTGTAGGGAGGGGAGGGACCTACAATTAACTCAGAGAAGGAAGCTCCCTTTAAAATAATAGAATGTCTGGTTTAAATCTAAATCAAATACATATGAAGCTTTACTTATTCTCCGTACATTCGTCAGATAACGTAGGTGACCTAGGAGCACTTATGTAACATAGTCGTAACAACTCTGTGTGGCTATCCATTGTTTCGATGGGACCTTACAATTTCATTTGTAAAGGGTGATCTCTTTAGCCAAGGTAGCAAAGAATATGGGTATGTAGAGTCATTATTACTGACCCGTGTTAAAACAACAACAACAAACTCATACCCTCATCCTCACCTTTAAAAAGTTTGCTTGAATCAGTAGATAAATACTGGGACATGAAACAAACAAAATGAGTGCAACAGGACCAACAATTGTTTGCTCTTAAAGCTACGCACCCAGCACAACCCTCCCTTTCTCTTACTGTTGTATCATTCCCTCTCTTCTTCTTTGTCCTCGATGAGAACCACAGATTTAGCAGTACTTCTGCTAAAACCCAAATACCCTTTTGTAGGTTTTTTTTTTCCTTAAGAATTTGAAATTTGTTCTAGAAATTTGGGGATGATTCCAAAAAACGCCGGATTAATAGATTCCTGTGTCTAATGGAATTTGCCTTTCTCCTAATTATTCTAACAGAGCCAGGGATAGGAATATCATCATTAGTTGCTTTAGATGAGGTTTCATTGTTTGCACTTCAGACACATCACAGCTGTGGTTCAGTTAATTAGAAACTCAAACTTCAAGTTCAAGCATATTTAATTAAATATCCTTTTGACATCTGAAATCTAAAGCAAATAACTTCTATATGCAGAAAGTTCTTTTCATAATGTAATTCATATTTATTTTCGTAATTTGATTTTTATATTATTGGAGTTAGAGTGCCTTTTATTTCACACCGTTGTGTAGAGTTGGCAGTGGAAGTGAGGACAGTCAAGGATAAATAGTGCTGAGGAACTTTTTAATAAAAAAATTGAATCGGTATGAACTTGTCAGAAGTTCTAACAGAATAAAGCCAAAGTTGTAGTTGATTATACATAGTTTTATATATATACATATCAAATGGTAAATTGTACAACACAAAATCGATGAAATAGAACTTTTAAAAAAGATGTACATAGACCTTAATACACTGACAAAACTGTCTCTTATACTACCTTTTGTTTTTGGTTTGTACTGCCCCCAAAATGTTTTTTATATAAAATCCAAGTGATAAGCACAAGACTTCTCTATTATGGCCATTTGTGACTTTTCAAAAGAAGGCAAGCTGGTTTGACCCTTAAAACTTTCTTCTTCTATTATTTTAAGGAGTCAAGACAAAATAGTACAGTGGAAGAAGATTCTGAAGGTGATAATGATTCTGAAGAATTTTATTATGGAGGACAGGTGAGCACGTCAGACCTCCCAATTCTCCAGGAGGCTCTCAGACTCAGCAGTAGCCATCTGTGTCCTAGTGGATTTCCATGCTTGTGACCGGAGAGACCTGCGTGTTCATTCTGTAACTGACTTGGAAATCTGCATGGTTTCTGTTTCCTATTTGTACCTATATTCAGAAATTAAGCGATGTGGTGATTCTTTGACTGTAAGCACTCACTTACATTGAAGTTATCTTACTTAGTTATAGAGATTTTGCAGACAGCATTTTATTATGTTTTTGACTTTTACATTTCTTAAGCATGTTGGCCTCCATCAGTGTTTTGAAATGATGACGCTTCTAACGAAAACATGGATGGTTAGTTTTAAATAGAACAAGATTAACCCTTACGAAAATTGGTGGTCCCTAATTACTGAGCATCCTCAATATTTGTATTCATTGTCTTTTCCTCTTACACTGATGTAAAGTGTTTGTTAGAAAATTATGAAGAAAAATCATAAATTATATATATGAAAATTGCATAGCCACATATGCATATCTATAAAAGAATTCACTTTTTCCAGGAGAGTGTTAAAATTTCAAACTGTGTGATTGAGTTTAGGATATGGCTGTATAAGGCATCTTGTTCTGGTTTTGTAAACTTCTTGATCAAACATGTTTTGTAACTTGTGTAGTGTAATGGGAAGGTAGTAGATTAAAGTGGTGCTTTTTTCGGTCTCTGTTGTTAGAGAGCGTGTGCATGCGCTTGCACACAGGGTGAGGGGGCAGAGAGAGAGAAAGAGAGAGAGACAGAATCTTAAGCAGGCTCCACACACAGCATGGAGCCCCACATGGCGTTTGATCTCTCGACCCAAGCTGAAATCAGCAATTGGATGCTTAACCGGCTGAGCGACCCAGGCGCCCCTAAAGTTGTGCTTTAAGGCCAGAATTGTCATTGTGTAAAAGAATGTAAGTCAACTTACTTTTTTGGGATCAAAAATCAGTACTTAATCAAGCATAAGCAAGGCAGTAGAGATGTGGACATATAAATAAAAGTAGACCGCTTCTCTCCAACAGTGCCTTTCTAGCCATGGGATACTTCCTAACGACTCTCTACCCAGCGTCGCACTTTTTAACATCATGCAGAAAAATTCTTCCAGTTTTGGTTTTTGTTTACACACCTAATATTTGCAGAGGGAGAGTAAATTTTTTTTTCCAGGACAGATATTCAGTCTAGAAGTTTTTAGGTTATCTGCTCCCCCCTTACACTTCAGTCTCTTTAACATTCGCCTTTTCCTCACATCAAATTAGTCTATTTTTTTTTTCAAGATTTTATTTATTTATTTGACAGAGAGAGTGAGGAACCACAAGCAGGGGGAGCAGCAGTGGGGGAGGGAGAAGCAGGCTCCCCGCTGAGCAGGGTGCCTGAGGCAGGACTCCATCCTGGGATCTGGGATAATGACCTGAGTCAAAGGCAGATGCTTAACCTTAACCGACTGTAGCCACCCAGGTGGCCCTCTAATTTTACTTTTTGAACATAATAAATTATACGAGACATAGGACATAAGCGAACCTGCGAACTTTAGTGAATATACTGCTATATTCTCTGTATTTTTCAATGATGATGACAGAGAAAATGTCCACAGCAGAACTGCTGGGAGACCTGCTCAAGAGATGGTTTGTATTTGATTCTTTTGATTCTCTTCACCCGTCAGTCATTTGTGAACCATCCCTTTTTGTCAGGTGAACTACGACGGGGAACTGCACAAGCACCCCCAGCTTGAGGCTGACCTGTCGGCAGTGAGAGAGATATACGGGCCGCACGCAGTTTCTCTCAGGTAAATCAATACCTCTCGTGAATAAAAATTAAAATGATTCGGTAAGTCATTGGGATTTTTCTGTTGAGTTACTTAAGTGGAAATATTCTTGGGCTTAGTTATATTTGAAATTTTTTGAGACATTCTGCTGTGTCTTTACTTACACAAAATGGTGTATCTGTGGCTATATGGATTTTTTTTGGTTTTGTTTTTGGTACATGTGGTTTAAGTACATTGGTGCATTTAAGAAATTAGTTATTTTGGAGAGTTAGTTTGATCAAATATCAGTCTTAAGTAGTGTTGTAATCAATTCCTTTAGTAAACTTGGCCAACTGCGCCCATGCAGTCAATCATAAATCAAGGACACATCGTGTGAACAATAAAAGTAAATAATGCATAACCACTGGTGACCAGATCACATTGGGATGTGATCTGACCCCAAATAAAGAAAGGGAAAAAAAAGGACATAAATTTGCAGTGTTTGTTTGAACGATACTGTATTTTATCTTGCAGTTACTTCATATATAATTTGGTGATAAATTTAAAGACCATTGTGTATCACTTTTAATTATTCAGAAGACCCCAGTATCCTTACAACCATTTTCTCTCCTTAATTTACACAAGAAACTCTTTCCTGTCACTCTCCTAGTTTCCCCCCATGAGTCAGATCTGATTCTTTCAGATTCTTTTTCTTTGCCTAAAGGGCAGCCTCCAAGTCCCGCCTCACCTACCCAAAGGACAGTTGTCCCCATTCTGCAGAAGCGCTCTGTTCCCTCTTCACTTCGGGCATTTGCACGAGCTATTCTTTCACCAGTGAGTGCTTCACTCTTAACCCCTTTGCCGTCTTTATTCAAGCCACAGTCCAAAGCCCAGCTTCTCTGGAGCCTCCTTTGAGTTTCCAATGTGGATTGGTCGCTCTGCCCTTCCGACTCCTCCCATCACATTTGGCTTTCACCTCATTTGTTATGCTTCTCAACTTCACCTGTCTTGTCATTATTGGTTTACTTCTCCCCCTCTAGACCCTAAATTCTATGAATGCAGGGACAGTGCACTTTTTTGTTGGTTTGCTTTATTTTGTTCTATGCTGTTTTTTTTTTATCATGCTTATATTTCACAGCACAGGGAATATATGAAATATGGGCTGATGGATTCTGGATTGTTTGTAGTGGCATCCATGAAAGATGTTCACGTTATCTGCTTACTTTCTCTTCCATGGACATATGTAGATTTTCAGAGAGCCAACAAATACTTTAAGTTGGGAAGTACAACACAGCTATAATTGACAATTGTCAAGTGTTTCATTTTAACTTCCAAAACAAACTCCTCATCACCTGCAGCCTCAGTGAGTTGGGGTTATAGACACAGGTCTTGTCTCTCTCACTCATGGTGCTCTGGTAGGCTGCAGTGGACTGAGAGGGGTTGGGATTATACTTGGAAAAGCAAATATTTGCAATTTTCAAGGTTTTAGCAAATTAGCTGCAATTATTTCTCAGTTGATCTCCACTGTGGCTCCTGGGTAGGGAAGATGGATATTCAATAAGTGTGTTAGAATGAATAAATGAAGGAGGCAGTAGGGACTTATCCATAAGTAGCCCAAAACAATGATTAATTTTTTAACTTGAGGCAAAATTTGTTTTGACCTGCTTAAAACGTTGATCACAGTAATTTAATCCCCTCCTCCACTAAAAAAAAAAAAAAAGTCTGGGATAGAGTTAGTCATACAATACAGTAAGTTCAACTTCTTTTTCTTTGCGGTACCTATTGTTTTAGGAGATTGCCTTAGCACATGTTGATTGCTTTTATAGTTAAGGATTTTTCTTAAACACATATTTCCATGTTAAGCTCTAATTACACTGTCATATATATGTATATATATATATATGAAATTTTTTCTTCAGCAAGAATTTAAGTATCAGTGATCATCTCTATTAGTATTTCCATTATTAATAAAATTGATAATTTATCAACTCTTGAAGTTAGATAAATATTTGGAATTTCAGTCAAATGAAATATCAAAAGTCATAAATGGCTTTGATTTTTTTCCTCCTTTCCTATTTCACTTAAAAGTTTTGATTCGATTTAAATCTTTATGAATATCAGCCATGTCCTTGCCTGCTCTAGATTTTCTATAGCTACAGAGCATGTTTGCAGAATAAATAACCTCCCAGAGGCCTCATGGTGTAAAGTATGAATCACAGCAGGATTAGTCTGATTTACTTGAAATAAATACGAATGAATTTACTGTCTAGTATCAAATACTGAGGCTTGGGCACATGGCAAGAGGAGTAGTTAGGCAGAAGCTCTTGAAATCTTCTTCCTTGGAAAGTTCTAAGCCTGTTGAAAACAGACTGTTCTAATTAGCTGTTCTTTTACTTAATCGAGGTTTATAAGAACTTAATGGAGTTTGAAGAACAAAAGTGCCTCAATATGCATAATAGGCTATTTGCCGTCATTTTTTTTTTAATGTGACGTCTAATGAGAAAGGCGGCTAACCACATCTAAGTTCTCTGTAAGAGATGAAAATAACTGGCATTGCCTCACGTGAGACAAAACCAAAAGTAGGTTGAGGGAGGCGACAGAAATGGGGACGAATGACCAGTTCATTACTGAAGGAGGCAGTTCCAGCTCTACGTGGCCATATCATTCAAAAGCAGAATCCTGGCTGTGTTAGACCATACTTACAAACACTGATGACAAGTCCAGTTCAGAGGCTCTTGTGCTGCAGTGAGTTAGATTTCTGGAGAAACAGGATAAACCGTCAGTTTATCAGTCTGAATGAACATGTCTCGTCTTGAATCATGCAGCAAAGTGAGGGTGTTTTATGTTTTTCATTATAAATGTTCTCCTCTGTCGTGTATTTAAACAGAAAATTGATCAGTACCATCTGAAAACAATTTGAGGTTAATATTTTTAGAAAGGTGTGGGGAATTACAAGTCACAGAATTCTCATGTGATCAGGAATGAAATGATTCTGACAGTTTGCTTGTGGTATTTCAAAGGTCTAGCCCGTATGAAATAACTTCTGCTTTATGATCGATCATACCATCTTCTGTTTTAAAAGTTGAAGCTGTATGAGTGATATTCTAGCCTTTTTATCACGACTAACGCTTAATGAAGGTGGGAAGATTGCAAGATTGTAACTCTCTTGCATTTTTTAAAAAGATTTTATTTATTTATTTGAGAGAGAGCACGAGAGCATGCGTGCACGAGTGGGGAGAGGGGCAGCGCGAGACGGAGAAGCAGACTCCCTGCTTTGCTTGGGGGCTTGATTTCCAGACTCTGGGATCATGACCCAGTCGAAGGCAGACGCTTAACCAACCGAGCCACCCAGGTGCCCCATCTTCTGCATTTTGGTCACGTTTTGTGGATGGACATTTGTAGTGGGGCCTTTTGGAGTTGATGTTCTGGAGGACGGGGCATACTGAGGAGTTTTTAAGGTTGAGGAGGTTATGCTACTATATTCAGGCCCCCATACTTCCTTGAGACAGGGAGGGAGAGAGAGAAAGAAAGAAAGGAGAGGAGAGGAGAGAGAAGGGGGGAAAAGCCACAGAAATCAGTATGGACCACTTTTGTGGATTTCTGCATTTCCATTTGTGGTGACCAGTAGGATTACCTACAGATCTTTTTGTTCTGTCCTCTGGTATTTGGCAGCATTTTATTTCCCTGCCCCTTTTGATGTGACGAGTGGACACAGCTACCTCTGGCCAGTGAGACGTGAGCATGCGACCCAGCAACGGGAGTTCCCGTTTCCCCCAGACTCCATCACTCCGGGCTCCTGAGGGGCCCCAGCGAGTAGCAACTCCCCTCCCTCCCTCCGAGTCCATAGCACACGTGTAGCGTTAGTGACATACAGATCTTTTTGTGTGTGTTAAACGACCGAGAGTTGAAGAAGTTTGTTACTTACAACATAACTTAACCTACGTTGAAGTACGTCATTCATCCAAAGATCTGGTGTTGGATATTTGTAGTGTCCTTTCCAGCGTATTGATTCTCTCACTCCTGTTTCTGGAGCCTCCAGAAAAATGGTCAGACTGAAAACCAGGGAAAAGTGATGACAGGAAGCACCTAGAAGAAACAAAGGGGCGAAGAGTGTTTTCTGAAAACACTGGCTCATAATCTAGGTGAAGACTTGAGAATGTCAGATCCCAGGCAGTCACCCCTATTCCCAACACCTGCACTTTCTTCAAGCAAAACCAACAATTTTTCAGCAGAGAGGGAATTTTAGCAACAGTATTTCTTATACACTGTCGTTTTATCTCGGCTTCCTTTTTTATCTGGATCTAGTTTTTAAATTCTTCTCAGTCCTGTTGCCATTTAGAGAAACTTCAGAGCACTTTGGATACAGTCTTGCAAATGCTTTAATCTACCAAGATTTCTTTCTGACTACTGAGTTTGCGTATTTCTTGGCCCATTCACAAACATCTCTCCCACACTGAGCAAAAAACACACATTGAGTAGGCATGCAGAGACAGACAGGGAATGCTGTTGAGTTTCAGATGTCATAGGAGGTGTATGTTTCCTCACAAAATCTATTTCTTCCCAAAATGTAACTGACCAGTCACTGAATGCAAGAAATAGCTAAATAGCAATAATTTTATTTCTCAAGAACCTGTGGTAGAATTTCATGTATGTGTGTATATGTATAATTTCCTTGACAGTTAATAAAGGAAGGCTAGATATCTAATAATATTGTTATAACCAGCGCAGTCACTGCTAATTTTGATCAGGTAGTGTTATAAAACATCACAACAGTATAATGAATAAGCTGTAGTTTTATAGAGAAAGGTTGACCAGCAGAGATGATCTAACATTTATTATATTGTGAGTATGGATGTTGTGTCTCATTAATGAGGATGTTATCTCGATTAGTTTCATTAAAAATTAGGAGGAAAAAGGGCGCCTGGGTGGCTCAGTGGGTTAAGCCTCTGCCTTCAGCTCAGGTCATGATCTTGGGGTCCTGGGATCGAGGCCCGCGTCAGGCTCTTTGCTCAGCGGGGAGCCTGCTTCCCCCTCTCTCTCTGCCTGCCTCTCTGCCTGCTTGTGATCTCTCTCTCTGTGTCAAATAAATAAATAAAATCTTTAAAAAAAGTTAGAAGAAAAAATTGCCAAGAACTATAATACACAGTACCCTCAAAAATATATGTTCACAGAAAAATACGTTTCATACATATATTCTTAAACGAACTAGGTCACATGTAAATATCCAAAATCAAATGACCAGATTTCAAGTTGTATTGATTCGAAGAGTAGCTCCGATGTCTGGAGAAGAATTTGTGAAGCAGTCCTTTCTCCGTTCCGGGGTGTTAACAACTGCATCAGATCATTTCTATGTTGTTCTCCTTATCTTGAAAAAGCATTCAGGTTCAATTTGATGCGATCTTTTCACAGTGAATAAATATAGGCAGTGCATGAAATTATTTTGAGTTATTATAAACCCAGTACAGCATTCAGGACACAATCAGATATCTGGCTTCACAATTCAAGTTGCATTCATATTTCAGGCTTTTGACTTGATTCTGCATTTGCTATTCATGAGATCCGGGGCAACTGAAAGTTATTCAGATATAGAAGCAATCCTGATGACTGGGTCCCTGCATCTGGACAAACTGTAATCACGCTTTGTAATCTCGCCGTGGGAAATGTGAAATTACTGGCATTATTTAAAAAGGGCATCACGACGGAAATTGGTTTGCATATACACAGCGCTGTTGTGAATTCTTTGAAGTGTGACATAAAAACAAAAAGTCTAACTATTTACAGACCTACACCTGCAGGATCCAGTTAATTGCAAACCTTTAATGCCTCTGCCTCCTTAAAATTCTGTGTTTGTGTTCTTTGTGCTCTGCTGTGGCGGGGAAGAGCGCTTATAAACCTTTATTTCCTTCTTTCTGTTTTTGAAATAAGCTGATAGTGTTAGAAGTTGGGGAGACACTAACCACAAAAATGTTGATGAAATCCTATAAAGAGTACTTAAAAATTCACATATTAAATGTTTTAAAAGAATACATGTCACTTTCTGATCATAACTTTATGGTAAATTCTGTTGAAGTGGTCTGGAAATCTCCAAAGAAAACAGCTGTGGGTAAGGTTCTTACTGATTTTTCTTGTCCCTGATTCCCTTCTCTCTGCCTCTAATTGCACCACAGTCTTGCCATTGTAACTAAATGCAAACCAAAGTTACTTTCCCTTGGGAAACTGGAGGTGACCGGAGCCAACGAACGCCTGGTATGATGAGAAAGTGGGAAGTGGTCACTGTGATGACCTGGCTGGTGTGATTAGAAATGGTCATAATTTTTTAAAATAACAATTAAATGAGTTATGTCAAGGCTCCCAAATATTGTTATATTATTTATTTCATGCAGCGATTCTAGAAATTATCCTGTAAGAAGACAGATGCACGTAGATTTTTACCCAAAGGTCTTTTTATCGATATTCATAGTGTAAAAAAAAAAAAAATCAATAGCAGCTTCATATTGTATCATTTTATTATAGAGTTATATTTATACAAATGCAACCATTTAATTCTATGATTTTGAAGAATATTTAATAATATAGAGAAATAGTCATTTTAGAAGTGAAAGAGCAGGACAAATTTTTATATACCATATAAAAATATGGAATGAGATAAAAGCAAAGATAATTATCTCTGAGTTGTAGTATTATAAGTTGCTTTTGTGTGTTTTTCTGACATTTTATAAAATGAGCTTATATTCCCATTGTAGTCAGGAAAAAGTAGATGTTTTTAGAAAACACAAATTTTTTCTAAAATTTTATTTATTTGAGAGAGAGAGACAGAGACAGAGATAGTGAGAGAGAGCACAAACGGGGAGAGGGATAAGCAGGCTCCCCACTGAGCAGGGAGCTGGATGTGGGGCTTGATCCCAAGACCCTGAGATCAGGATCCGAGCCGAAGGCAGATGCTTAACCGACTGAGCCATCCAGGCGCCCCAGAAAACACATAAATTTTTTATAGAATAAGTTTTACCCACAATCTACAGTTAATAAATACTTTTTTAAAAAACTGTTTTGGTTTTTCTATTTCTACTTAATTTAAAAAGAGCATTTCAGTTTCCATATATTTTTGGTAATCTACTTGCTCCAAATAGTGTATTTTGGAATATATCCCTCTGGATAGTAAATATTTCTCTATCAACTTCTTTAGTAATGAGTAAAAAATTTTTCTATTGTATCAGTGTGCTATAGTTTAAGTATTTCCTTATTATTCAATATTTATTTCTGTCCCCAATTTCTGCACTCACAAACATTCTTCTAGGCAGAAGTTCACACATATTTGTTACAGTTTCACCCCACTTGAATGTCTACTGAACATCATTTGTAATTGGTCCTCATTGTTACATTTAGTGGTTCTTTCTTTTAATTTGCCTAACACAAAAGATGTTTGACTTTTATATTTATGAATAATTTGCTGATGTTCAAGATTGGCAAATTATGACCACTGGGTCATGGGGCCCATTTTTGAACAGGCTGTGAGATACAGATAGTGTTTGCTTTTTAAAAAGGGTTTAAAGAAAAACAAAAATAGAGGAGTATGTGACAGAGACCAGAAAAGGCCTGAAAAGGCTAATATACTTACTTCTTGACTTCTGCAGGAAAAGTTTACTGACCCCTGAACCAGAGGCATAAAAGAGATGGCTTATTTGCTTGGTCCTTATTCTTGGCATAGTGTTTGTATAATTTCATAAATAAATTGGTGTATTTTAAAGATTTTATTTATCCATTTGACACAGACAGGGTGAGAGATCACAAGCAGGCAGAGAGGCAGGCAGAGAGAGAGGAGGAAGCAGGCTCCCCGCTGAGCAGGGAGCCTGACGTGGGGCTCGATCCCAGGACCCTGAGATCATGACCTGAGCTGAAGGCAGAGGCTTTAACCCACTGAGCCACCCAGGCGCCCCAAACTGGTGTATTTTAATTCTAAACTTACATATCATATCATGTCTAAATATGCATAAGGTTATAAGTGTTCTATCCTTTATAAATAACACAATGTCGCAAGGCATGTTTTTAAAAAATCAATTCCTATGTGAATAATTTTTATTCCTTCTTTATGTAATCTAAAAATATTACCATCAAAGAATAAAAAATACAATTTCATAAATAGTGAAAATGTGGTCAGTGTTTTGATATATATTATTATTAAATTTTTTTTTCTTAAAGATTTTATTTTTTTGACACACAGAGAATACAAGCAGGGGGAGCAGCTGGCAGAGGGAGAGGGGGTGGAGGGAACAGGCTCCCGCTGAGCAAGGAGCCTGACGCGGGGCTTGATCCCAGGACCCTGGGATCATGACCTGAGCTGAAGGCAGTCACTTAATCAACTGAGCCACCCAGGTGCCCCATATTTTAATTTTTAAAAAATATTTTTTATCTTTTTTGATATATTTGAGAGAGAGGGAAAGAGCACAAGCAGGGGGGAGAGGCAGAGGGAGAGGAAAAAGCAGACTCCCCATTGAGCAGGGAGCCTAACTGAGTGTATTCCAGGGTCCTGGGATCATGAGCTGAGCCAAAGGTGGATGCTTAATCTACTGAGCCACCTAGGAGCCCCTTTAAATTTTTTTATTTTTTATTTTTTTAAAGATTTTTATTTATTCATTTGAGAGAGGGAGAGCGCACGAGCAGAGGGGTGGGGCAGAGTGAGAGGGACAAGCTGAGCGGGGAGCCCTGTCTTGATACATTTTTAAGGGGATGACAGAGAAAACAAAAAGTCTGAGTACTTATATTCTAATATGCTGCTTTTTGTGTGTCATAGACATTAAAAGTCAAAAGACCCCTTCAGTTTCTTCATTCATCAAATTACATAAAACCATTTAATCATTAAAGGTGTCTTCTCTGAACCCTAGACACGTGCAACAGTTTTGTATTATGTTAGCATTACTTGAATATGTAATATACAGAAATTGTCTTTGAGTACTAACTG
Source organism: Ailurus styani (assembly GCA_002007465.1). Classification (NCBI taxonomy): domain Eukaryota; kingdom Metazoa; phylum Chordata; class Mammalia; order Carnivora; family Ailuridae; genus Ailurus; species Ailurus styani. The sequence continues at coordinate 2,388,462 of LNAC01000252.1, read as the reverse complement.
TGTGCCAGATACTATCCTACACACAGTTTTGAAATTGAACATGAGTTCAATGCCTGACTTCCCCACTTGACATTGACTCTTTGGCATCTGATTCCAATTCTCTAAACCTCAGTTTCCTTGTTTGCAAATGAGGATAGTAGTAGTATCCTCCTCAGAAGGCTATAATGAGGAGTCTGCAAAGTGATAGTTTATTAAATACTAAACCGGTTAATCACCTACATAAATAAAGAGGATGTGTGACTTTAAATCTTGGCTCTGTTACAGAGTAATGATGGGTAAGTTACTTTATTACTCTGGGTTTCAGTTAGTGTGTGCATAAATTAAAGATGGTAGCGGTACCTGTAGTGGACCGTGATCCCATGGATGTAAAATTCTTAGAATAATTTCTGGCACATGAGTGCTTAATAAATATTGTCAGCTAACTTTTATCATTTTGGTTATCTGTATAATTATATTTCTCACTGTATATTTGTATTTGTAACTTCATAATTTTGTCAAAGTTTGTAATTTTTATTACAATTTTTATTGTAATTTTTATTACAATTACAAATACAAAAAGCATTTGTAACTTCATAATTTTATAAAAATATATAAAATACAGATATGTGTGTATAGAGAACACGGGAAAACTATTGTTTGTATGCTCTTTCATGTATGCTGGTTTATGGCACTATGTGGGCTGGAGAAAAGTTAGTTTCTAGAATGTCTTCCTGTGGCACGTAACTGTTGTTACTTGTTTTAATTTCGATATATCAGACTTTCAGCGCTGCCTATCAAAACACAATGACATTTAAGTGGTAGAGCCCATGGATCCGGTCAGAGCTGGTGATGTTTAACGTGGAAGGGAAAAATCAGGGGCACATCACTGTCACAGTGAATTCTTTTTCCACCCCTTCCTCCCATCAGAAACTCCTTCTTTTGCCCTTTGAAGCAGCTCTTCCTCTGCAGAGAGCACACTGCAAACCAAGTGGTCCTATGAGAGGATGGTTGAATTTGCCACAGAGAACTGGGGAATGTTTGAAACTATGAAGCAAACAATCCTTGAGTTTATGTATGGAAATGCATGTATGTAAAAACAGAAAGATGTCTAGACGGTATAAATAGTCACAGAAGATGACAATCCAACTACATGAAATTAGTTCACTCATGTCCCCTTTCACTTCTGAGCTCTCTGTAGAGATCAAGAAGAGTTAGGGATTGAATCTTTGACTTAAATGAGCACACATTATCTTTTAAGGAAAATGGAAAAATAAGTGTTAATCTTTGCTTTCAGGGAATACGGAGCCATTGATGATGTAGATATTGATCTGCATATTGATGTTAGCTTTCTGGATGTAAGTATCAATTTATACAATATGATTGGTACATTCAAAAACATTTGTATTGTTGGAAAAAATTAAGTATTTGTTTCTCATATTATTAGTAACATGCTGATTTTGTTAAAGTGATTATAAAGATATACAATGGTTGAAGAAACACATTTTATGTATATACTTTTACATTGGTTCTTTTAATATATTCTGAAATTTATGGGCCCTTATTATATATGGTACTTTATTATTTCTTAAATTTTCACTTTAATTTTCCTATGTAGAAGGCAAAAATTAAGAATACTTTCACATTCTCCTCCAAACCAGTAGGTCTTGAGGTAATTTGTGAGACTTATTGATTTATGTATTTCTTCAAAATAAATTTAAAAAAAAGTTTCATTTTGGAAAAAAATCAAGAACTCTAAAAGATTAATTCATTTTTTAATATATTTGCACAGGAGGAGATTGCTGTGGCTTGGGAAGTGATTCGAACAGAACCTATAATTGTCCGACTACACTGTTCACTTACACAGTATTTAAATGGCCCAGGTTAGTTTTATTTCACTGTTTATTATTTTGAATATGAATTAGTTGTGCATTGTGCATTAAACAGAATGTTCACTTGGTAGTTCTGAGCCTAATTGCAGCTATCTTAATAATGGTATTTAAATCTACTTGCATCCTAACCAAGATGGTTTATTGCCAGTATAATTTATGGCAACAGAGACATACAACATTTAGTTGTACAGATTTCAGAAGCTGACAGGTTGCTGTGAAATAAGCAAATAAAACCTCAAAGAGAACTTTGCTTACAGCAGAGGCTCAGCAGGTGTATTTTGGGTTGCCCTGAGATTTAATTATTTATGTCTCTGATTCTGCGATTCAGTTTTCATGTTTACTTATCCCACCTTTGATTACTGATGAATTTAGCCTAACTATAAATATAACATACTTCTATTTTTGAAAATGGAAATCTTCATAATATTTTTGTTTCCCACTATCTTAAAGGATGATTTTGCTATATCTGAAGTGATAGCTATTTACAACAAAGGACGTGATTATTAAATTTTGCCAAGACTTACTGGATTAAGATATTTTCCCCTACCAGATACACATGTGCACAGGCATGCATGCACACACACAGACACGCACACACACTGTATCTATGCATGTTGCTCCAGTTATGTACTGCTGAATAACAAACCACCCCCAAACTTAGTGGCTTAAAACAACTTACCATCTCTAACTGTACTTTGAGCTCAAGTGAATGAACAGTTCTTGCTTGGAGTTGCCCATGCCTTTGAAGTCAGATGGTAAGTAGAGCTTATGTCAACTAAAGGCTCTGGTAGGGTGGAAGCTGAAGGTGCTGGACTTTGAGGTAGCGGTTGATGCATGTGTCATCTTGGAGCTCAGCTGTGGCCCCTTACCTTGAATGTTGACCTTACACATGGCTTCTTTATGTGGTTCGGGTTTCTTGTAGCATGGTGGCTGGGGTCTGAAAGCAAATGTTGCAAGAGACAGGCTGTGGATGCCACCAGCCAAAAGGCACAGTGAATCTTCCACTGTATTGTATTATTCACAGCAGTTGGAAAACCCACCCAGAATCAAAGGATGTGAATATAGACAGCACTGCTTGAAGTCACGGCCATCTTCACACATCCTTTACTGTGATGTTGGTGTGTTTTTCTTTAGGCATATTAAGGAATTTAACATCGACTATTAACTTTTACACAAGAAAAATCCCTGACCTTGCAAGTTGATGAAATACATAGGAAAATCTCTCATTTTGGAAAAGTTTCTGTTGAGTCACCTCTTTTCTATTTTTGTATAATGATTTCTACTCAAATAATCAACTCTTAATCTAAACAACATATGATTTAATGCCAGGCAAAGACAACTAGATGTTACATATTTTTATTGTGATTATTTCAAATGTATAGAAATGTAATAAAGAAGAAAAAGAATTACTCATAATCCCTCTGTAGTGAGAAACCTGCAAATAGTTTGGTGTTTCTCTTTTCTGTGCACACATGGCTCATTTTCATAAAGTTGACATTGAACTGTATAGTTATGCATCTTAATGTTATGTCATGAGACTGTTCTCAAGTCATTAAATATTCTAAAATGGAATAATTTGTAATGTCTGCACAATATTCCAGCTTTAGGTATATGTGTTTTTGCGGTTTCCCCGGATACTCTGCTGTATGGTTAATTGTTTTTCTTTCTTTAGGTATTTAATATGTGATCATTTGGTTTTATTCTGTTGGTGGTTAAAAGAAAAAGCAGGTCTTATGTTTGAACTTTTTTTTTTTTAATTATCAGGGTTAGGAACAAAATTGGGTCAGTTCATCTCTACTCACAGTACTCCATCTGTGTGAGATGAGAATGTGGCATGCTTTTATGTAATCTTACTGTTACTCATTTTTTAAATATAGTCTTGAATTTTAGGCAGAGATTTTCCTTCTCAATGTCTCTTTAAAGATTTACTATATTTGAATGGTTTTGTAAATTTTTTTTTTGTAAATGTTCTAACAATTATATTCTAATTCACATTTAGATGGTTTTATTGCTCAGTACACTTTCTTCCTTCCGTATTACAACTCATCCATAATTTAGTTCTTCTGTTTTCATTTCCCTTAGTTGATTTGCCTACTTTTTTTCATATCTTTTTTTCATATCTCAGAATGACTTTCTCATTTTGTGAATGAGACAGACTTGACCAAATATAAGTTTATGGGGTCATAATAGTTCTCCCCAAAAAAGGTAAAAATACTTTAGGGACTCCTGCTAGTTTGTGTCTGAGGTATTTTAATTTTGTTCATTTGTGAGACATCTATTTTTGTGTTGCTTATGTTTTGTTATGTGTACTTATTGGGCTATTTTTTCCCTCTTTTTCCTTAATGTTATCTTTTCTGTATTTATTTTTGATTGTTGCACTTTGGTCTTAATTTACCTCAAGCAAATTTTATGAATAATCCAAGGTTTAGACTGACCTAGTTAACAGTTCTTTTTGAAAGCATTCATTGCTGGGTTTGGAAATGTATGAATAATACTCAGTTGAGCTGTAATATTTGATCAGGGCTTATCTGACAAAATATCTGTAAGTGACCAGGAATGATGAGAATTAAAGAAATACACCTCCTTATCCACTTTAATATTAAAGATAAGGATTATTTTCATTGTAAATGAGGAAATACATTTTAAATAAAAAGACGTGATCATTCTTATTATGTATTTTTTTCAGAATTGCTCTTGTATAAGTCTAGTTTCTGATCTGAAGGGCAAGGCTGCTTTAGTTTAATGTGATAAACAGCCAACATTATTAAAAATGTTTTTCTGTGAAAATCATCTCACCATTGGTACCTGTACATGCACGTGATGAGTGTTAGAATCATTTCCACGCATCTTAAGCAGCCTTCACTTACTGCCTTCCCAACCTACATTATGTGAAAGACAAGGAAAGGGGCGCCTGGGTGGGTCAATGGGTTAAAGCCTCTGCCTTCAGCTCGGGTCATGATCTCGGGGTCCTGGGATCAAGCCCCACACTGGGCTCTCTCTCAGCAGAGAGCCTGCTTCCTCCTCTCTCTCTGCCTGCCTCTCTGCCTACTTGTGATTTCTCTCTGTCAAATAAATAAATAAAATCTAAAAAAAAAAAAAAAGAGAAAAGGAAAAATTGAATAACTTTCGCCTTTTTTAAAACATGAAAATGTTTCTCTAGTGCATTCTGTTGGGTTCTTCCTCAGTCTGTTGTCCCTAAAAATGAACCCTCGGGGAATTATTTGGTTATTTTAAGGTAATTTTTAAATGTTTTTTTCTGCCCGAGGTCAATAATTTTAGCTAAATTTATTCATGAGTACTTGTTTGCTTAATGGGACTTTTATATATCAGTTTATTTTCTTACAGATTATTAGTTATCAGAAAGCTATCACTTTAAGAAAATTTTATAAAAATTGGGGTGTCTGGTGGCTTAGTTGGTAAACCGTCAGACTCTTGATTTTGGCTCAGGTCATGATCTCAAGGTTGTGAGATTGAGCCACGCATCGGGCTCCACGCTGAGTGTGGAGTCTGCTTAAGATTCTCTCTCTCCTTCCGCCCCTCCTTCCTGCTCACACACACACACTCTATCTCTCAAAAAAAAAGTTATAAAAATTAATCTAAAATATTTTTAGATTTATGGAAAAATTGCCAAGGTAGTACAATGTCCCCATACACTGTGCATCCAGTTCCATTAATTATTAACATCTTCTGAATACATTCAAGGCAATTAACAGTAATAATTAATTTCATTAATTTAATAATATAAGTTTTATCACTTGAATCTTGGCACATTTTTGGAAGTAGCATCTTGTTAGCTCTTTCCGTGTATTCTAAATATAGGCCATCCAGATTTTATACTACTAGTTGAGTCAGGGTTTGTAACTTATATTTCCCTGGAAGATTTATCCTCTTTGGGTGCCTGGGTGGCTCAGAGGGTTAAAGCCTCTGCCTTCGGCTCAGGTCATGATCTCAGGGTCCTGGGATCGAGTCCCTCATCAGGCTCTCTGCTTGGCAGGGAGCGTGCTTCCCCCTCTCTCTCTGCCTGCCTCTCTGCCTACTTGTGATCTCTCCCTCTCTGTCAAATAAATAAATAAAATCTTAAAAAAAAAAGATTTATCCTCTTGGTAAAATATTGATGTTTATTTTCTAGTCATTCATAGAATGAATAAGTTTTGGTCTTTGTATCATTTAAAATTTGTAGGAATAATTTAGACATTTTGGGTAAACATTTGGGTCTACTTTATCTCTTTTCTCTCTGTGCATCTTATACAATTTCTTCCAGTGATAATTTCAGTTCTTCTAATGCATTTTGGATGTTTCTGCATTTTTTAAAAACTAGGTCCCTTTTGTTTCTCTGCCTCGATCTCCCTAGTCACTTTTTCCATCTACCTGGGAAGAGATTGTGTCTTCTTAAATCTTTTACGAGAGCACAGCAAGTCCCAATTTTGTCATCTTTTTCTTAAAAAAAAAAATCTGTAGAGTTTTCAAGATGTTAGGCTTTTTTATTCACTTTTGAATTTCTGTAGCCCTGGGTTCGGGACAGGAGGGATTCGAGTGATGTCCGTTCTGTTCCTCAGTCTGTACCTGAGGATTAGAATGCTTTTGGAAAAGGAACTGATTGAAGATACTAATACCAGTTTTCTTTGATGAGTGGAATGTGTGTGTCCCAGAATGTATGTGTTGGGGATACCAGTTTGGTATCCAATGTGGAGCATGTGTGGTCTGAGAATGTCCTGTTAACAAGACGGTTCACCACCTCCACCGATCCAGACCACAGCATCTCTTGCCAATTACTTAAATAGGTTCCTGAGTGATTTTCCTACTTCTACCTTTGTTTTTACAGAGATCTATGCTGCCACACCTATGGTCCTTCTCAGATCTCCACTCCTAAAGTGATACCTTGTTCACTGCTCTGTGACTCCACTGGTCTCCTTGCTGTTCCTAGCACATTTCTTCCTCAGGGGCAGTGCCATTGTGGTTTTCTCTGGCTAGGACACTTTTCTTTCTCTATGCTAGCAAGTGCTGGAACCTGTTACGCCCATGTAACCTTTACTCCAAGACCCTTTCCCTTCTTTTTCTCCAGAATCTTTACCGCCATGTGGTAGTCTGTTTGTCTAGTTTTTGTTTGTCTCCTTCCACTTGACCAAGGCTTCATGGGGACAAGGATATTTGTGTATGTGGTTTTTGTTGTTGTTGTTGGTCATGGTGGGTTTTTTTTGCCATTCTATCTATAGTGACTGGCACAGTGGACACTCAGATAGATATTCTTTAATAAACCCATGAAGAATGAATGGTGAGTGACTTTTTTTGAGAGATTATTAAATTCATAAACATCATAGTTGTTAGCTTACAGAAATGCATATACCTGGTAAAAATACATGACAGGCCACCTAGTGAAAAGCAAGTCTCCTATACCTCTTTATCCATTGTTTTATTGCCAAAAAAAAAAAAAAAACGATGTGTGTTTATACAAACATGACTTTCTTCCACTTACAGTATCATGTACAAACTGTCCTACACATTGCTGTTGACACTTACATATTTTTTGGCGATTCTTCATCACTATACATATTATACACTTCTATGCACATATGTTATACATTAGTGTATGATATATAATGACCAAGAATGATCTCCAAAATCTATATATATAAAGCATAAATCGCAACGTATAGGGCTGTGTGTATGCTATTTTTAAATATGTATGTGTGTATAAATATGTTTTATATACTATATAATATGTAAATGTATAATATGTATGTGTACATATTATAGTGTTTATTATATATGTTCCTTTTCAGTCTTTTTCCTGGCTGATGGTTAAGTTTCAGCTCAACATTTTGACTGATTATTTTTTCCTTTGCAGTGCCCACTGTTGATGTCTTTCAGATTTCTACAAAAGAGCGATTTGGATTGGGACATCAGCTGAAAAAGTAAGTTTCCCAAGAATAAAAAAATAAATTTCTTTGAAAGAGAACTGAGTTCTCATTTTGCTTGCTCCTCTCCCCCCTTCTTATCAAATCAGAGCTTTTTGAAGTGAGCGCCTCAGGAGAGGAATTCATCTGATGCCAAGAGCTGCATCAGTAATGTAGCTGGTAGCAGAGCTCACCTGTCGAAGCAGCCACTGTCCTTCTGTTTGCCCGCCCAGGTCTGCTGTCCTCCCTCCCTGCCCTCACCTGTGGAGGCTGATCTATGTGGGTGCAGGTTCTAAAGTGTCGCTGTATCTTGAAGGTGACCAACAGAGGAGGAAGTAGTATAAGAAGGGAGTATTTATTGCCTTTGGTTTCCACTCTAAGAGGTCATCTTTAGTTGACTAGTCCTTCAAGTGAAGCTTTCTTCTCTGCTCTAGGCCACAGCCTATGCATGACTCTCTCTCTTACTGGGTTCCGTTACAGGTTCCCTCTGCTTGTTCCTTGGGGCCTACAGGTGGTAACTGTCAGCAGCCACTGGCCCTGGGTGACTGCACTGTGCTTAGCTCCTGTACCTACACTCTTGAAATGATCATTCCTTTTTTTTTTTTTTTTAAGATTTTATTTATTTATTTGACACACAGAGAGAGAGATCACAAGTAGGCAGAGAGAGAGAGAGAGGAGGAAGCAGGCTCCCCGCCGAGCAGAGAGCCCGATATGGGCCTCGATCCCAGGACCCTGAGATCATGACCTGAGCCGAAGGCAGAGGCTTTAACCCACTGAGCCACCCAGGTGCCCTGATCATTCCTTTTTTAAATAAACCCTTTGTTTCCTCTTTGGACCTTGCCTAATGCAATGAATGAATTTATATTTTATGAACATGAAATTATCCCAGTCAAAATGACCTTTAAAACATGGTAGCGTATAGTCAAAATATAAATTTAATAAATCCTATGCTATATATCAGCTATAAGAATTTGTATTACTGGGATGCCTGGGTGGCTCAGTCGGTTAAGCATCTGTCTCAGGTCATGATCCCAGGGTCCTGGGATCGAGTCCCTGCTCAGTGAGGAGCCTGCTTCTCCTTCTGCCTGCTGCTCCCCCTGCTTGTGCTCTCTCTCTCTGTCTCACAATTAAATAAATAAAATCTTAAAAAAAACAAAAAGAATTTGTGTTACTGGAGAATTCTCGGAGGATTATTAATTCTGAATATACAATTTTACTTCAATTTAAATTTATCATTAGATTATTATATATTTAAACACATGGTTTGCACCCTCCACGATGATTCAGTTCATGTGTTCACTTGTATTTTAATGAATTTTAATTAGGCATTAGACAGTAGTCTTTATTGAGCAATGTTCTACAAGAAAGGACTTTGAAATAAAAGTACTTTTTATTTCATTTACTAAATAGGGAATTTATTGTGGTCATTTTACTTGAGATTATGGATGTAAAAGAAAGCTTGCGTGTGTTATAAAGGGTTGTACATATTATGGAGCTCTAGAATTGTCTTAAGTTTTTATGACTTGACATTGCGTAAATGTGAGTTATGTGTGGATCACATTTGAAAGGAAATTAAGATATGGGAGTATTCTTGCAAATTCCAAGTGTTGGGTTTAAATATAAATATGTAAAAATTAGATAATAAACCCTTAATGTTTCGAATTGCACATCTCTAAAACCAAATTCAATTTACAATATATGTTTAGCACATTATAGAATGCAGTGTGGTTTCTTTATAAGCACTTAAAAGAGAAATTTTCTCATTTTTCTCTACTAGGATTAGGTGTGTTTTTCCAGTGGAATTGGTTTTTTTGTTTGTTTTTGAAGATTTTATTTATTTATTTGAGAGAGAGAGAGAGAGAGATAGAGAGAGAGCCTGAGCAGAGTGAGGAGCGGAGGGAGAAGCAGACTCCCCACTGAGCAGGGAGCCCAACCTGGGGCTTGATCTCAGGACCCAGGGGTCATGCATGACCTGAGCCAAAGGCAGATGCTTAACCAACTGAGCCACCCAGGTGCTGCTGGTTTTGTTTTTTTTAATTGGATTTTGTCTTCTGTGTTGAGCTAGTGTCTTATAAATCTTGGAGTTAAGCATGGAGCCTGCTTCTGTGTTATGCCATCGAAGTTGATTACCCCCATACCTTGACACATCTTCTATTTTTTTCCCCCTCCTGTAATGTTTTTTTCCCTTCACCCAATTTTCTTCCTTGTTTTTAGATTTTTTTTTCTAACTTAATAACTTAAAAGAGCAGTTTTAGGTTCACAGCAAAACTGAGAACAAGATACAGAGATCTTCCATATACTTCCTATCCCCACGTATGCATAGGCTTCCTGTTAACATCTCCTACCAGAATGGTACATTTGTTAGAATTGATGAATGTACATTGACCCCTGACTATCATTCAAAGTCCATAGTTTTAATTTATGTACTTTTGTTAGCCACTTAACCTTTTTTTAAAAAGTGAAATGAAGTAGATCCCAAAGAGACAAGAATTATGAAAACAGAGAAATCTTGGTATATATAACTTTCTGCCTTTTAATGATGTCTGAGTATATTGTTTGGGCTGAGGAAAAGAAATGATGTGTATAATTCCAACTCTGAGAAATTAAGGAGAGGGCGCCTGGGTGGCTCAGTGGGTTAAAGCCTCTGCCTTCGGCTCAGGTCATGATCTCAGCGTCCTGGGATCGAGGCCCGCATCGGGCTCTATGCTCAGCCGGGAGCCTGCTTCCTCCTCTCCCTGTCTCTCTGCCTACTTGTAATCTCTCTCTCTGTGTCAAATAAATAAATAAAATCTTAAAAAAAAAAAGAAATTAAGGAGAGCTGTGTTCTGTATTCATTGTTTAATCACTTTGTAGAATATGTAACATTTTATTAATTTTTCCATCTAAATGTTTAACATTTTTAAAAGGTTAATTACTTCTATGGATAAATTTTTAGTTCCCTGGACAGTTTAGTATATGGGCTAGAACTTTTTCTTAATGGTTCCTGTTAAATTTTAATCTAATTTACTTTTCCTTAAATTATAAATAATTGGCTTTGCCTGTGATCCTTTCTAGTCTAAAATTACATGATTTCCAAAAATCTGATCTCATCCTCACAATAAGTCGTAAGAGGAAACAAATATAAAGCGATTATTTTCCAGAAACATGGCAAGTTAAGAAGGCAGACTCAAAATCTCCGGCTTTTCTTATTATTGCTCTGGTTTGTTTTCAGTAAATAAGAAACACTCATTAAACTTTTTCTGTGATTCTTTATCTGGTATGTTTTTGGCAACTAGACAGGCTTAATAATGATGGCAGGAGCAAATGCATATGCAGTGCTTACTGTACGTGAAGCACTATTCTAAGCACTTTACCTACATTGACTCATTTGATCTTGACCACAGTGCTATCTGGCAGGTACTCTTACTACCCACATTTCCTAGATGTTGAAACCAAGACCCAGAGAGATTAAGCAAGGTGCTAAGGTCACAGTGAGAAAGTGGTAGAATCTGACCTCAGATCAATACTTTTGACCCATCCACCGACCTGCTTCTCATACAATCGTGGGTATTCCTTTGCTTTTGTAAGACTTGGGATATGTTTTTGGCACTGAATGAATATTGGGAGAACATGAAAGCATTAAAAGAGCCTGAAAGAAAAAAATAAATAATAACCCAAAACAGATGTAGTATAGTAATCAGCCTCATATAAAGCATCTGTCGTTCAATGGCACAGGCCATGGAAATATTCTTAAACAATATATGACTTGATGCTGAATTTGCATTGATTAAACTTGTTTTTAAAAGAAAAAAAAAAGCCTTGCAAATCTCCAGTATTGCCTTAAATACATACAAACATAAAATTAGGTATAAATTCTTCATCTGTTGAGTTTGCATTTATAAAATGAAATTCAATTTATAACTGAAGTGCAAATCAAAATAAAATACTCAGATCTCAGTTGTCGAATGAGTATGTTAATTTGATTTGATGCATGATGCTATCTGGCTGAAGCTGTTAGACCACCACCAGGTGGAAAACAGTGCTGGCTCCTTGAGTGCCTATTCCTTTTGAAATCAGCATGAAGAAAAGCATAGCGTTGCCCACATATACTCCCTTTTCTCTGTTGGAACTAGGACAGGGACCTTTGTTGACGCAGCTGACTATGGCATCGTCTGGTATAATTGACCTTTGAAGTCTTTTGTCAACCAGTGGCAATTGTAGTAGCTCTTCACAGTGCCAGCATAATAATAAACACAAACACCCGTGGGAGCGTGAAAATCTTGGTGGCTCTTCAGTATCAAGAGGTGGCCATTACACCGCATGTGCTCATATGTATATTTCACATTGCCATGGACATGGAACACAACATTAACTGTCTTACAGGACAGTGGACTCCGCCTTTTGAATCCAAGAACATCTAGGGGTCTGGGTGTCCAAATTGAAGAATTACTGATTTCAGATGCTGAGGTCACTCTTTGGAATGCTAATGTAATACAGAAGTTGGTACAATTTGAGCTACTGACTTGTTTGTTTGTTTGTTTGTTTGTTTATTGGTTCCAGTTAGTCTATCAAGAATTAGAAAAGCACTTGTTAGGTTTCTTAGGGAATGGTGCATAGGAATGGCAATTTTTTATAGGAGGAAAAGAATCTGAATCTGCGTGGTACAAAGGGTGGTGGCACTTGGGGATTTCAGGTTAGGTACAGGGACAAATGAAGACCCTAATATTACTGTTATACTTCAATCATGCTGAAATCTTGGGTGAAAAAAAAATCTTTGAAAGTAAAGTGTTAAATTTAAAAAAAAAAAAAAGAAAATTTCCATTAGCCTGAGCTTGAAGGTGAATTTACTGCAAACTGCATCATTGACTGCAGTTTTATCCCCTTCTTCCTCACTACTTCTATAGCTAAAAAGGCCCCCAAATATTCTATATAAATGACTTTCTTCTGAACTCATCTAAGCTCGCTGACTAAAGGCTGGAGTAGTAAGTCTGAGGTTGTACTTTCTAGCAATTGATGTTAATTTGACAAACTGAGGATCTTGAGAAATTAATAATGGTCTTAGTGCTAAGAGTCACACCTGTTTGAGTAGCATATGTCAGCATAGGTCAGTCCATATTGGATAGCATAGGTGTTGCAGTTTGCCACTTATTAACAAGGCTAAGTTGGTAAGATTTCAGTCTTTAACCTTATTTGTGAAATGTATAGAATAATAGCTACTACTCTCTGAGGGTGTTGAGAGTTAAAGGAAAAAAAATCTGTTATATAAATTACTCCCTGGTATATTATAAATGGTAAATATTGGTACCAGTGTTTTTTTTTTCTCCAAAAGCAGTCTGTGTTAGAAATAACTGAGAAGAACATGAAAAGCAGGCAATGCTGAATTGACTTTTGAAAGAAAATCAGAATGTTTAATTTATTGTATACACAATGTTTAATTGTAAAATTTCACACCTACTTGATTCTCAGTCTTAATGGACCCTCTGCCATTGCCGCTTGAAAGGTGTGATCCGAGAAGCTGTCGCAGTCAGGGACCCTTCTCAGAAAACAATGCTGTGACAGTCCAGAGCTGATGTTCCAGAATTCTTTGCCACAGCACAGTGGTGTGCCGTGGTCTTGACTTAGAAAATACTGAGATCAGGAGTTACCAAATTCCTGCTTTATGATAGTCACTAAAAGCTTTTTAGAGACACACAACTTTTTTTAAATTTTTTTGAAAGATTTACTTATTTATTATTTTAGAGAGAGTTGCACATGTGTGTGCACGCATGGGCAGGGGAGGGGCGGAGGGAGAGGGAGAGAGTCTCAAGCCGACTCTGTGCTCCCACACTGGGCTCAATCTCACCACCCTGAAATCATGACCTGAGCTGAAACCAAGAGTTGGTCACTCGCCTGACTGAGACACCCAGGAGCCCCAAGACACACAGTTTTGTTGTTGTTGTTGTGTTGTTTTACACAGTGTATTTTAAAGTGAATGGGCTGTGCAGAGAGAAAATTTGCTGATTTCATATTTCTCCATAGAGTCAGTTTTACATGGTTTCTTTTTACTTCATGATTTCACAGTTGCATTTTATTTCCCTTTTCATGAAGAAAACTGCATAAGCAAATCAAGTGTAAAGAAATTGACTTTACTTGTTATCTTAAGTGATAAAATCATAAGTACTATTAAACAGTATTTCAGAACTGTTTCTGGCACCAGCAAAATACTTCAGAACTTCCTTTTGGCTAAAGAACTTTGGCTAAAGTTGTTTAAAGGCTGCCCTTCTAAATCTCTTTATAGTCTATTATTTTATCAAATTTTTTTTAAAGATTTTTATTTATTTATTTATTTGAGAGAGAGCAAGAGAGCAGGAGCACAAGTGGTGGGAGGGAGGGGGAAGACAGAGGCAGAAGGAGAAGCAGCTTGCCCGCTGAGCAGGGAGCCCGGTGCAGTGTTCCATCCCAGGACCCTGGGACCATGACCTGAGCCAAAGGCAGACAGATACTTATGCGACTGAGCCACCCAGGCGCCCCTACTTTAAAACTTCTTTTATCCTTTATGTTGTTAATTTTATTACAGTAATTAATGAGTTATTAACCAAAATGCTGTAAAGTCATAGAAATTTTTGGCATGGTGCTTTCCTACATATGGAAACAACTCGTATGCTTTTAAATTAGAATCTCACCAATTACTGTGCATTTGTTTTCCTTTGATAAATACGGAAATCTCATTAAATTATCTTGGAACTGTGATGACAGACTTACTTTGGATTGACAGGATCATGCAGACATTCGTTACACAGCAGTGGAAACAGAGCAAAGAAAAATCCAGTTGCCTGCACAGTAAGAAGCTGTCAGAGAAGAAGGTGAAATCTCCCCTGCACTTATTTTCTACCTTGCGCAGGTGGGTAGCAGATGACTTGTCCGTTGTCTTTCTCGGTTCTGAGCACGTGCTACTCCACGGTTAGGTACTTCGGGGCATCCTTGCGATAGTCTTGGCATCCATGTATTTTCTGAGAACGGACTAAGTTCTATCAATTCTATCAAAAGCATAGATACTCATTTCTACGTTCAGAGTGTTTATTTTCTTAACATGCGTTAAATGTGTTAAAATGACATTCTTTGTTTTCTGATCACAGAGAGCTTTCTGTACCAGAATTAGTTCTGCATGGAGTTCTGGGATGGAAGGGGCCCAAAACCTGATCGTCTTTTTTTGCTTTGCAGGAAAAATAAAATTCAGTTCAGTCCATGTGATCACTGTGCCCCTACTCGCAGCTTCTCTTTGAGCTGGATGGGCTGTACTTAAACGAGGTGGTCTTTGTAGTCGCGTTGAGTTGATTGAGCCTCCCTGGTGTTCTCCGCAGTGTGCGGTACAATCATGGTTCACCCTGTACTCATTGCTGTTCCATTTTCAAGGTCGCCGAGTTATCCTCCCCCTGGTTGCGGTAAAAGCAAGTCCAAGCTGAAATCAGAGCAGGATGGTATCTCCAAAACGCATAAGCTGCTGCGGAGGACTTGTTCCAGCACCGTCAAGACCGACGACGTGTGTGCCGCCAAGTCCCACAGGACCTTTGGTCGCTCCCTGTCCAGCGACCCCAGAGCCGAGCAGGCCGTGACGGCGGTTAAGTCGCACAAACTCTTGGCCCGGTCCTGCCCTGCAGCTGCCAAGCAAGAGGACTGCCTCGCTCTCAAGTCTCATAAACTGTTGACACGGTCTTGTTCTGGAGACCCACGATGTGAGCACAACAGCAGCTTGAAGCCCCACAAACTGTTAAGCAGATCTTACTCCAGTAATCTCCGAGTGGAAGAGCTGTACGGGCTGAAAAACCACAAGCTGCTCAGCAAGTCTTACTCCAGCGCTCCCAAGTCAGCCAAGACGGAGCTTTTCAAGGAACCTAACGCAGAGGGCAGGAGGCTCTCTCTTACCTCAGGGCTTATCGGTATCTTAACACCATCTTCATCGTCATCTTCCCAGTCTGCTGTGCGTACATACTTTCGTCCTGAGTTCCTCAGTGTTAGCTAAGGTGCAGGAGAGGTGTTTGTGGGTTTGGTTTGTAGGATGTGGTCGAGGGAAGAAGTGCGAGTTTGGGTTTTGGCTTTTAGAATTTACCCTTTGTTTCTTTTTGGATGTTATTTAGCATGCCAGACATTGGCAAGCGGTACTGGAATGTGCATTTTGACTCTGAAAAAATAAATATAGCTCTTGATTCAAGGTCTAGTCCAAATGCCTGTCATGGTCATGAATGCTGCTAAAGATGGAAGGAAGTCAGTTAGATCCACAAAGCCGATCCTTTTAAGCAAGCATGGCATTTTAATGTTTTATCAAGTAGGTTTATCTGTTCTCTAGTTTTCTTTCATACGTGAGAATGGAGGACAAAGTTTGTCTGATAATTAAATTCAGAGTAATGTCCTTCCTTTTATATATGAGGACATTTGGCTATGAACATCGTAACTTGTAGAGAGAAGCAACATCTACTTCCGTGTCCCCGAGCTTTGCCTAAAGCTGCTTTCAGTGTCTACTTTGTACAACTGAAGTCACTTTATCCTGAAGCCTTTTGGTGGCGATGGGGCTGGAAGGTAACTGTATTCAAAGTTCAGTCCTCTGGATGGTATTTATTGGGAGTCAGTCTTACACAGAATTTGCCTTTGGAGTGATCAGCATTATAACCGATTTCAGATAAAGAAACAGGACCTATCTTAGGTATGTTAATTATGCAAAACAGTTGATAAAAATGTTGTTTTCTTTTAGTAAAATGCGTGTGTGTACTGGGGTAAGGGTGTACTTAACTGTTAACCATATGTAGATACACCTAACAGTAGGTGGAATTGAGAAAAAATAAGATAGATTTTCAGAAACTTGTGCCACTCTTGTATAGCTTTCTTTCTAAAATTACATTGTAAATGATAACAGAAAATTATATTTGTGTTAAGAAAACGTATTCAAGTATAATGACAATTTTAGGTGGACCCCTAAAAACCCATTTCATTTATCAAAAGTAAGCATTGAGGACACATAGAAAATAATGTCAGAGTGTTAACATAGAAAGTTTCCATGATAGTTTCACCTAAGAAAGATAATTTCACGTATTCTGTAAAAGAAAATGTCTTACTATCTTCCTGTATAATTAAGCCCAATACAGTACAATAGTTTAGTGTTGCACACCCTCAGCAGCTGTCTCATATGTCCTTGGAGGAATAATTCTCATTGTAAAATAAGATGGAAATAGTCTAAATGAGGAGGTGGGAGCATTTGACAATAAGTAGTAGAGGAAACGAGCTTTTGTGATCATTTAAAAATGCTAGTCATTTTTACTAGAAGATCAGAAATTAAGAATACTCTTGGTTTAGTTTAGACAAGGCTTGTGGTAGTAATAGCAGGAAGTAAGTATATTATAATAAGGAAATTCTAAAATCTTGATGTCGTGTTCAGTGATTTAATTCATATTACAGGTGACCTTAGATCACACACTTGTATTCACTGTTGCAAAAAGTCAAAGGCTATAATTCATCTATTCTCTGAGATAAAAAATTATTTTCTTCTTTTACTTTGCTTTTTATAGCCAAATGGTGCCAAATGCATTCCAATACGAGACCGTGGCTTCCTAGTGCAGGTATGAGCCAAGCCATCCATTGCAGAAATATTTTAGCTTTTAATGGGTTTTCAAATTATTTATGAACTTGACTTATTTTTCTTTATTGTTTTTTTTTTCAGACAATTGAGTTTGCTGAACAGCGGATCCCTGTACTGAATGAATACTGCGTGGTTTGTGATGAGCCACATGTGTTTCAGAATGGCCCCATGCTTCGGGTAAGTTCTCATTGTTAGAATATCAGTGTTGATCTAGGATATAAAAGGGTTAAGATATAAAAATAAATAAGTGTGTAACTTGATGTACGGTAAATGCTCTCTAATGAGCAAATTATTTAATACACACAGTGGTGTAATTTTGGGAAATGGATCACCACTTCTGAAGGAATCAGTGAAATAGCAAGTTGTTTCATATTAAGAAAGTATTTCTTAATGTATTTCTTATATGTGCCTATCTACCGTCTCTTTTTCCTTCCATCTGTTTATATCTATCTGTCTACGTATATGTTAATATGAATAGATGTAGATGTAGGTGGGTATAGAGAGAAATATAGCTACAGATGTGTATATGTAAGCTTATGAACAGTGTTTCTTCAAAACCACACTATTTAAGATGCTTACTCTAGAGAGGAAGGGGTAGAAGTTTGAAGAGAGACACGGTAGCATACAGAGAATCTGAATATTAATGATTTTTTAAAAAATGACACATTTGAGGCATTATTGAGGGAGTATAGAAATAAGAATCAATTTGTATATGTTCCCACAAAAAATAAAAATTTTCACTTATTTAGATGTGTAGTTTGGGAGGAATGATCCCATTTCAAGTTTTTCTACAATTTTTAAATTGAGATAAAATTCATATAACATGCGTTTCACTCTTTTAATGTATACAATTCAGGACTTTTTAGTGTATTCACAGTGTTGTGCAACTATTACCATTGCCTAATTCCAGAACATTTGCATTATCCAAAAAAGACATCTGTAACTGTTAGCAGTCATTTCCAATCCTCTTCTCCCATCATGCCCTGGCAATCATTAATCTATTTTTTGTTTTTATGAATTTGCCTATTCTGGACATTTCATATAAATGGAATCATACATTATGTGGCCTTTTGCTTTTGCTTCTCACTTAATATAATGTTTTCAAGGTTCATCCAGGTAACGTGTATCAGTTTCTATTTCTTTCTTTCTTTTTTATTTTTTGGCGTGATAATATTACATTGCATAGATACACGACATGCGTTTATCCATTCATCATTTAATGGAATTGCTGGTACCTATGTTAGCTCTAAGTGTTTGAGAAACTACCAAACTGTTTTTGACCAGTGGCCACCATTTTATATTCCCAAAAGCAGTGTACGATGGTTCCAATTTCTCCACATCCTCTTCAACACTTGTGATTCTCCTTTTTTATAGGAGAATTATAGCCATCTGAGTGTGCGTGAAAGGGTATTTCACAGTGGCTCACATTTGCACGTCCCTAATGATTAGTGATTTTGAGCATTTTCTCTTGTGCTTATTGGCCACTTGTGCATCTTCTTTAGAGAAATAGTTGTTTATATTCTTTGCCCATTTTTAATTGGATTATTTCTCTTTTGTTGTTATTAGAGTTCTTTATGTGTGTGTGTGTATATACACACATATATATACAATATGTATACATATATATGTATATATACACACATATATACACAATATATACACAATATACACATTTATACACAATATATATACACATGTATATGCACATATATATATACTAGATTGAATACTAGATTTTATTAGATGTGTGATTTGCAGATATTATCTACTAGTTTGTGGATTTTCGTTTTACCCTCTTGATAGCGTCCTGTGACACAAAAAGTTTTTAATTTTAATGGAGTCCATATTTATCAATTGAACTGTTGGCTAATCCAAGGTTACACCTATATTTCCTTTTATGTATTTTATAGCTTCTGTCTTACAGTTAAGTCATTGATCCTTTTTGAGTTAATTTTTGTGTATGGTGTGAGGTTGGGCTCTAAATTCATCCTTTGTATGCAGCTATCCAGTTGCCTCAGCACTGTTTGTTGAAAAGACCTTCTTTCTTCATTGGATGATTGTGGCACCTGGTTGAAAATCATTTGACTGTAGATGTATCCATTTATTTGGACTCTTATTCCACTGACCTGTATGTGTATCCTTACATCTGTGCTACACAGTCTTGATTACTGTAGCTCTGCAATAAGTTTAGAAGCAAGAAGTATGTGTCCTCCAACTTCATATTCCTTTTATAAGATTGTTTTCACTCTTTGGGGTCCCTTGCATTTCTATATGAATTTTCAAGTCAGCTTGTTCATTTCTGGGGGGAAAAAAAGGCAGCTGGAATTTTATAGGTTTGCATTGGATCTGTAGGCCAGTCTGGGAAATACTGCTTTCTTAACAATTTTAACCGTTTCAATCCATGAGTACAGGAAATTTTTTTATTTATTTAGATCTTTAAAAATTTCTTTCTACACTATGTTGTGGATTTCATTGTTCAGGTCTTATACATCCTTCGATAAATTTATTTCTGAGTTAGTTTAGTCTTGTCACTCTAATCAACATTGTACTGGAGGATATAGCCAGGGCAATTAGGTAAGAAAAAAATATTAGGAGGTACCCAGATCGGAAAGGAAAAACTGAAACGATCTCCATTTGTGGATGACATGAGTGCTGTGTGCAAGACCCTGTATGGATAGATATTTTGCATATTGCTTCCTTAATTGATTTTCACAAAACTCTATGGTTTATGTATTTTTGTGCTTATGGTACAAATAAGAGGATTAAGATTGAAAGAGATCAAGCAATTTGTTCAGCATCACCAAGCTAGTATGGGTAGAAGCTGGACTTTGAGCCTATTTCTGCCTGATTTCAAAACTGCATCATAAATGCTTATTGAAGGCTTCCTAAGTATAAGGCACCAGGCTTGATTCTGTTGTACTTTTTAAGAGAAATTTGTCCTGTTCTTGGGAATATATGTTTGAAAAGACAAATTATAAAGCCTAGAAAGAGACAGTTTTGTCAGAACTTAACTTGCATTTCAGGATGTATACTTTAAGAAACATATAATAACCATTTATGATCATGATCTTTTGTCAAGGTGTATGACATATTTGTTTTATTTTGCTTGTTTATGGGAGACATATATACAAAAAGTTTATCTTGCCACCTGTACACTATTCTTTATCAGTCAGATTTTTTTCTCAAAGAGATACATACAGTGTTACTCTGAAACCCAAATTAACTAAACCAGTGTTCATTTATTAAATATTGGGGCTAGTTTGTTATTTTTATGTGGTACATGGAAATGTGTAGTTACAATGAGAATAAGCAGAATCCTTTGGTCATCTCAGTTTATCACATCAAGAGGTCCATCTTTGTTTAGTTAGTGTTCATCTGTCGATCTTGATCTACTGCTTCATCTATGGCAATGCGAGCTTCACTCCAGAAGGTTATAGTAATGTTATTGATGGCACATGCTTTTTGAGTGCCTTTTATGTGATCATGTGTTCACAGTGTTTTCCATGGATTATTATTTGATTTATTATTCTCACGATAACCCTGTGAGGTGGATATTATTACCCCTCTTTCCAGATGAGGAGAACAGTAATTTATTTACTATCAACATGGCTAATAAGTGATAGAGACAAGACTCGAACCTTGGCAGAATGGCACCAAGGCCTCAGTTCTTAATCAGGATGCTACTCTTGACTCATATACTTGAACTGACTACTTTTACATCCTGGAAATTTACTGCATATGTTGTGGTCCTCGTGGTTCAGTAACTGGCAGTTCATTCCTACAGTAAGTGATAGAAATGTCCTGATTGCTATCAGTATTCTCTGTGCCTTGCTTCAATTTTTGTTTTACTTTAACTCTTTTATTCTGCACCAGACTTTCTTTCTAGAAGTGGAAGTGCTTTTGTAAATAAGTATGTTTTCTAAATAAGTATAGCTAGTTATCTGCTGGTTTTACATTACTGTGATTCAGATTGGTATCTAAGAAATCAGAAAACCTACTTTGGTTTCTTAAATAGTAAGATGAGTGACAGCTGAAATCAAATCAGGAAATGGAAGTCAAAGGAAGAGAAGTAAACAGAAGGAACTGCGCCTTGACTGTCTTAAACAGATATTTATCCTAAATCCGGCATACCCATTTTTTTTCTGTATCTCTCTTACATTTACCTTGCAATATGTTTTACTGTAATTTTAAGAGAAATGTATAAAATTATTACACATAAAGTTTCTTACGGGGTACTAATGACTAAACTGACTCACTGACCATTTATTCAGCTCAGATGACACATTATAAACTGTAATAACTCCTAGAGATGTAAGAGGAGAAGTTATATCCCAGCGGGTGATTAAATAGGTCAGATAAAACTCAGGGTTCCGTAGATTTCTACGTCTAATGTTCATTACGTTTGTTAGATCTCTTTCTTTCAAAATTCAAAGTGTGTCTAATATTCTTTTTCTTTACTCTAAGCATGATTATTTATTGAACGGCGTAAGTCGCCCTTTATTACTACCTTTTCCCAGAAGTCCTAACATTTTGGTCACTACTTGTACTGTCCTGTCACTTTACTCAGAGTTCTGGGTAAGTGTGTCATACTTTCTGCAACACAGATAACTACCATGCTTACTGATTTAGAAATACCACAATGATCCACTTATCTCTTTGTTCACAAAGATTATAAATGTCACTCCCAGGTGTGAGGCCTGACATGTAAAACTTTGAAAATACACAAAACTCAAATTAACATCACAAGGATTGTTTATCCTTGTCCAGTGTTCTAGAAGACACAAAAATAAGGATTTATTGCCAGACTCACTACTGTTTTCTAAGCCTCTTCCTTCCTAGCGCCCTTGTCTTTATGTTATACTCACACTGAATACCATGATCGATGCAATTGTTTGTCTTCTTCTTTGAACCCTGAACAAAGGTCTGCTGAACTGGATTGGCGAAAACTACGCACATGGTTGTAGGGATTAGGGTCTCTATAGTTAGAGATTTATCATTGGTACTTAGCAGTCATTCTGTATGTCCCTGGCTAGTAGACTTTCCCATTTCCCAGATCAACATATGATACAAAAATTATGGATCTCATTTTCTTCTCCTGTCATGTGAGAATATTCCAGATTGCTTGCTATGAATAGATTGATCAGGCTTGAGATCAGGCTCAGGTCATGATCTTGGAGTCCCAGTGTCGAGTCCCATATCGGGCTCCCTGCTCAGAGTCTGCTTCTCCCTCTGATCCTCCCCCATCTCGTGCTCGCTCTCTCCTTCTCTCTCTTTCAAATAAATAAAATCTTTAAAAAAAAAGAATTCATAAATGATGTACACGTTTGGTTATATTAGGCATATATACTTTGTATTAAATTGTGTACAGTAAGACACATCATTATACTTATCCAGTAATAGCTATTAAATTACTATGTTCTATTTTTTTAATATTTTAAAAAATTGGAGGTATATGTTATTTATTTAGTAACCTCCATGCTCAGTGTGGGGCTTGAACTCACAACCTCAAGATCAAGATTTGCATGCTCCACCAACTGAGCCAGCCAGGTGCCCCATCCCCACCTCTGTTCCATTTTCAATTGATGTTAGAGTTTTCTGTATAAATAGTATAGTAATGGCAGAATATGTTAGGAGTGGGGGGATTAGCTGAGAGTCAGCTAACCCGCAATATAATTACTTATGTTTCATTAGGGAAGGATGATTTGGTTTCTCTTTCTTGAATAAGATATCCTTTCTGTGAGCAACGAGACATCTAATCTTGATTACTTAATATGATTTGAGAACTTTGTTTTAGTGTGCTGTCTTATGTTGACATTTTGAACTTCTCAAATAAAATGTGGTTAAACTTGGGAGAAGGGAGGGACAAAGGTTTACAAAAACTAGTTTGTAAATGTTTATCTCAAAATTTAAGTGATTTACAGCTCAAATACTATCTTGAGCTTTCTAGTAAAAATGAGCAACAGAGGAGCATCTGTGTGGCTCAGTAGGTTAAGCATCTGCCTTTGGCTCAGACCCTGATCTCAGGGTCCTGGGATCGAACCCCATTGGGCTGAGCAGTCGGGCTCCTTGTTCAGTGGGGAGTCTGCTTCTTCCTCTCCCTCTGCCCCTCCCCACTCCTCATACTCTCTCTCTCTCTCTCCCTCTCCCTCTCCCTCTCCCTATCTCTCACTCTCTCTCTCCCTCAAATAAAAAATAATATTTTTAAAAATGAGGAATAGATACAGAATTGTTATTTTAAAAATTCACTAGTATCTAATTAGTTTGGTGTTAACACAGCATGTAGATTAATCACCATATTACTACCTCTGTAATTGCTATTTTAAAAAGGGAAGTTAAAACTATACGACTCTAATGTGTACTTCTAATTTTTTAGTGAGTAGCAAAATTGCCCTTTTTCCCCTCAAAGTTTTCTAGGGTATCTGACTTCTTTTTCAAACAGTTGCAGTAACTGGATATTCCTATAAGTCAGCCTTATACATTTCAACCAAAAAGATGCAGGAAAGAAAAGAAGTGTCCCCATAATCAAGCCATAGTTTTATCATTAGGAATGTAGGTTTATTATTTAAAGTAATGGGTCAGGGGCACCTGAGTGGCTCAGGTGGTTAAGCGTCTGCCTTCAGCACAGATCATGGTCTCCAGGTCCTGGGACCCACATTGGGCTCCTGGCTCAGCGGGGAGTCGGCTTCCCCCTCTGCCTCTGCGTCTCTCCCTGCTCATGCTCTCTCTCTTTCTGTATCTCTCTGTGTCAAATGAATAAATAAAATCCTTAAAAAAGAAAAAAATGTAATGGGTCAGTTGGCAAGTCCATGTGATTGGAGATTTGAATATAATCAGATCTGGGAGGGTGATGAAATGGAAATACAGAAGAAAGCATTGAAATGTTGCTCATTTGTTACCCAAGATATATATATTAAAAAAAAAGAAAGTCAGGGGAAATTGGTAAAGGCTATTTGAGACAAAATCAGGGTGGCACATGAATACTTAGGATTGGTGACAAAGTGTGCGATAGAGATATGTAAGAATAACTATTCTATTTTTTCTTCAGTCTTAGACATTTTTCCTATATTAAAATCTTAATAATTTATCCATCCAGTCTAGTGGAGTGTGACATATTATTTTTCATTTTCATTTCCATTGTTTAAAGCAACAACTTGGTACTGAAAAAGATAGTTTCTACTGTTTTAAAACATTTCCTGGAATGTGTTTGTGAACACACATGTCCCTATGTACATACATACATATATATTTGGATAGTCACAAAGTAAGTGTAATTGATTGCCAAAGTTCAAATGAAAAAAATAAAACCATCTATTACTTATATACACAAAATAAGCTTTATCCTATTATTCCTTTGGGATTGAAAGATTTTTTTCATAAAAATTTTATGGTTATTTGACAAGGACAGTATTCAAAATAAAATACCCTCTGTGTCCCTGTTTACTTCCTCCGTGAACATTGTTGGATAACTGGGTATATGAATAAATTCCTAGGGCCCTTTATGATTTCTATGGTTTATCTTCTCCCTGGATTCTTTTTGTATACAGATCCACTATACACCAATATAGTGTTTGGCACTATGGTAAATGGACAGTAAGTGATGGCTATTATTATTATTTCAGACCATATCGTGCTCCCAGAAAGTCAACAAGAGAAACAAGCAATGTCCCTGGGGAAAATTGAGGTTGAGACATACATGCACATAGATAAACACAAAAAAAATAGAAGATTAAAAATAGGTTAAACACTTAAGAAAAAAAAATAAGTTACAGAAATTGAACAGTCTGCTCTAAGTATGGCCATCTATATATAGTAGTGTGTATATAGCTTGAGTCTGGATGAAGGGCTTTCTCCAATTAACTTCCTCTCCTAGGTAGTTTTTCCTGTAGTGTAATCAAACTGCTCTATTAAGGTGGACAAAGGAATTTATCAATTGATTTTTTTTCCTAAAATTCTCTTGGGGAACACCAACCAGAAGTGTTTGTGACTGGTCATGCTTATGTCCCCAGAGGCACCATAGGGGCCCATTCCGAACATAAAAGATGGACTGTAGAGGACCATACTTCCCACTGGTTAAGCGCTAGACCAAGTCGTCCTCGGAAATGAATGAGCTTCAGAGCAGTGGCGCTAACAAATGCCTTTTGTCTGCTAGGCAGCGGCACCATGGATTGTATCGTGTTAGGCTTCATCAGCTACCTAATGCAATGTAACTCGGGAGATAAGATAAATCAAACAGATGACACTATATTAGATCTGAAAGATGAGAAGTCTTCCAAAGCAATTGCAAAGTATATATTTCAGTGCTGTTGACTTCGGGAGGTTATTGAAGTCAAAAGTCTTTGCAACAAAACCAATCTTTCAAGAGCTGGGTAGCAAGTAAGCAGAGTCATGCTTATTTCTTCCAAAGAAAATTACCTAGGAAAAAGTGGAATTCTTGTTTGTATATTTGTTTTACACAGCTGTTGGGTATAACCTCATTTTTTTAGTATATCACTAGCTTAGGTGTCTGCTTTTTTCTTTTTTTTTTTTTAATATATCTCAAGTACAAAAGTATATTAAGTAGGGGAGATGGATTTTCCATCTATTGCTTAAAAATTCTAAGTGCAGGTGTCTACAACTATTTGAAATGGATTGCTTATATTTGTTACTCCATATCACTAGGTGATTATTTACCAATTGTTACCCAAATTTAGAAATTTAACTTTTGTTAAATAAGGTTCTGTGATTCCTTTCTTTTTAATCTTCTGAAACTTCGCATTTTTTAAGATGTTTAATGGATTGTCATAAAATTAAGAACTTAGGAGTTGAGAAATGGAAAAAAACAATGTTGTAACTCACTGCCCTTTCTTTTGTAGCCCACTGTGTGTGAGCGAGAGCTGTGTGTGTTTGCTTTTCAAACCCTGGGAGTAATGAACGAAGCTGCTGATGAGATAGCTACCGGAGCTCAGGTAGGAACACACTGTGCTAATTAGTCCTGATTTTCATCTGAAAACTTTATTCTGATCCACTAGTTACCTTCAGTCTGCTCTTCTTTTGGACACATTTTTGATAGTTTAATGTTAGATTAAAAAGCAAGCTGGCATTTGATTTGATTTTTTTTTCCTAGAAACTGAATTTTGCTATCTGTATCTAGTGAGTGTTTTGTCATTTGGCAATTGCAGAGGGAAGAAATTAAGCCAATTTTCTTGTGTTTGAAAAATAACTGTGATTCTGTCATGGTGAAGTTGAAATATTGAAACCCTTGCACATGCATTATGTAAAATTTATTTGTAAAGTTGTAGTGCCATAAAATGGAAGCCAATTTATTTTTAAAACTTAGGTGAAAAGATAAAGGGCAGAACATATAAGAAAAAGCATCCAGTTTTACAATAGCAATGTATATGACATAGGAAGAAAAATATAAAAACAAATAAAGCAACTTGGAAGTAGAGAAGCATTCCATGTTTCTGGAAGGAAAAAATAAATTCTATAGATGCCAGAATTTATTTTGTGAATCATGAATTCCAACAAAATTTCGATTGATTTTTTAAAATTTATTTATGGAACCTAACTTCCTAATAAATCTATAAGAAAAGTATCAGAGAAAAAAATGAATGTTAATTAAGGGAGGCTAGAACAACCATATACGAAAACATATGCAATTATCCATGTTTTAAAAAATGCAGTACTGGCAAAGAATAGAATGGCAGATAATCTCCAAAAGAGATCTAGTTATAGATATACTTAGTATACTTTAAAGGAAGTATCATGTCAAGTTGTAAAACTAAAACGATGTAGTAAGTGAGGTGGAAACAAATAAATGACCTGCTACATGGGGGAGAAAACCAGTTAGCCCTTCACACTGTGTGTAAAAACAAATTCCTAATGGCTGAAAGAAGAGTTTCGTTTAACAATACTACATACAAACTAGAAGAGAGTAAAACTAAGCATGCACAGCGTGGATAGCGCCTCAGGTTTGTGCATTTGTGCAATTTCAAGGAATCATAAAGGAGAATACCAAAGGATTTGAGTCCTTACATAATGTTTTTTACTTGAAAGAATAGTGAACGTGAAGAGCTACCTATGAGAAAATTTGTTTTGCCTCAAACATAATCGTATAAAATCACATAAAACTTGAAAAGAAAAACATGGAGACCATAGTAGATTAATAGAGAAAATGAACACACGATTCACAAATACAGTTAGTAAAGAAACATAAGAAAATATTCAGCTTTACTGAAATCAGCAGGAAGCTAAATGTGAAGAGAATTACCAATCTGTCACTTATAAAATTTGCAAAGATAGGAGGGGGAAAATGATCATATAACAGACATTCATTCAAAAAGTATCGAATGCCTATAATTAACAGGCATTACTCTAGATGGAAATACAAAAGTTAATATGGAATAGCACAGGCCTTGTGGATTTACATACATCCTGTTAAACTAATCATTTCACTGATTAACTAAATGCAGGTACATCCACTTGAAGAAATATTAAGGAAAACAGTTGTGGTATAATGAATTATAAATGAACAATAATACAAACGGTATAGCACTGATCAGATGTAATGTGGAAAAAAAGATTCCATGATTCAATTTCAAAAATACAGCTTGATATGGCCCCTACAGCCAACATGCACATAATTGCATATTAAAGGCTCTCAGAATCCCTGAAACTAAGAAAATAAGTAGCCAGTACTTAAAGGGTTTCTCAAATGTGTCTGACCATGGTGGGTCCTTTTTCTTTCGTTTCCTTTCTTTTTTTTTTTTAAATGTGTAAGTGTTTCTCATCAATTGGAACTAGTATTGCTCAAAAAAAAGATACTTTAATCTATGTGTTTATAGTTTTGTGAAATGCTCACTTAGGCAGCACATATACTAAAATATAGCTAAAGATGATTAAGCTTTACACAGCTGTGTGTATGCTTATGAATATACATACATGTATACATACATGAATAGGTATATGGGTATATATGTATGATATATAAAATATATATCATATATTATGTATATTTTTAGGTTATATATATATATACATACACACACACACACACACACACATACACACACACCCATAAAATTCTTCAAGTGGTAAAGTTAGCATTTGTGCATTTTAGTATAAATTGTCCCTCAGACAAGGTGAAAAGGGAAGGAATTTGAACCTGGAACCAAGAAATAATTAATTAGAAGGAGAATTAACATCATGCCAACAGTAGGCTAGGTTGATAGAATATTAGGTGCTTTTTCCCCCCTCTTATTATAGATAGCTCTCAAAAAATAATGGTTGTTAAAGAGAAGTTAATTTTGGATTTTATAATGATAGTTACAAAACACAATTACTCGATATCAATTTAGTGATTCTACTCTGAAGTGGAATATTCTTTTCACTACTTTACAGCAAGTATACAATATTCTGGTTATAATTCTAAAGATTATGTGAAAACTGATTCTCTTTCTAGACAAAAAGAAACTATATCTCAGTAGTCCTAGTGCATCAGTTGACTCCTGTATTTTAAGTGGTTCTCTGAGTTTGCAGGAACATTCCTTAGAAGGACACTGCAGGAGGCTGGACTGGGATGAGAGTGTCTCAGCAGCTAGGATTCCAAACCCCCATATACTGTTTCAACCAAAATAGCTCCGTTTTATTTCTTTGTGTTGAGCTCTCATTTAAGATTTTATTAAAAAAAAAAAGGGGGAATCAATATTGAAATGTTTGAAAGCCATTGATCTTCAATTTTAAATTTGCCTCTTTTCCAGAATACATTCTATATCTGTAGGCCACCCCTGTACTTGCCTTTCTTACTCATCTGGACTCGAATTTTCTCATTTGCAAGTGCTCCAAGATATTCCTCACCTGCAGGGGAGGGTGGAGAGTCTTGCACTATGAGATGGGTTGTATACAATGGCCTTTGGAAGCATGTGATCCTGTAAACCCACAGACCTTTTCTCATTCCCATTGTTTTCTAATTCCCATTGTTTGAATTCTGTATTTCTCTATTCTAACTATCTTAGCCTCCAGATTGTCTCTTCAATTATATTATTCAGTGTAAGAAGAAAGATGTCTGTAATTTGCTGACTATAGCACTCACCATTATGTGCTAAGAGCCCATTAAGAATCTTTCATTTTGGGGCGCCTGGGTGGCTCAATCAGTGAAGCATCCAATTCTTGATCACAGCTTAGATCTTGATCTCAGTGTCTTGAGTTCAAGCCCCATGTTGGGCTCCATTCTGGGCATGGGAGCCTACATAAAAAAAAAAAAATAATAATAATAATCATTTTAAATGCTGGGAGTGGAAAAATACATGATTTGGGATAAAAGAAATCATAGTCGTTTGTTACATTTTATTTTTTAAAGTAGACATTTTACTCCATGGAAAAATTAACGTGTAAATGAATACAAATCCAAACAGTGTTATACAAACCTTTTCTTGGTCAAAAATTCTAACTGCTAACTTCTGTAACAGATAAATCATAAAATTACAGTGGCTTAAGGTGATAGACATTTTTATTTCTTGCTCCCACAACTGTCCAGTTAGAATGTTTTTTGGGCAGCTTTCTGTGTGATGATTGAGTTAACTGGACCCTTTCCATGATGTGGCTCTGTTGTCTTAAGTACATGGCATACAGTAGAGGCAGGGATAAAAGTGGAGAAGGTACACCTGTTCACCCTTCTCCACAGTCGATCCAATTCCTTTGGTTAAAACTAGTCACACAGCCTTACGTAGACAAAAGGGGTAGAAAGGTCGCAGGCCAAACCACTGCCTCCAGTCAATAGCTCTATAACGGGGAAGCAAGGAGTAGGAGGCTTTGGTGGACAGCATGAGATTCTGCTATGGTAGTTATGCTATTTCTTTCCAGTAGGCTTAGAACATATATTAACAGAAATATTCTAATTAAATTCTCTACCCCTTCTGTCCATTATTTCGTTATTGACTCCAACGGTGAAATTATTGGCAGAAGAATGCATATAATTTTGGGTAGTTCTGATTGTTTTGATGCTTCTGGGACAAGGTGTTTAATAAATATTTGATTGAAAGGGATACATTGCTCAGATTATTACTGTTGTATCTATTTGTGTCTTTATTCTTCTGATAAAAAAACACATAACCTAAAATTGACTATCTTAACCATTTTTTAAGCATACAGTTCAGCAGTGTTAAGTATGTCCAACGTGGGCACCTGGGTGGCTCAGTGGGTTAAAGCTGCTGCTTTCGGCTCAGGTCATGATCCCAGGGTACTGGGATCGAGGCCCACATCGGGTTCTCTGCTCAGCGAGGAGCCTGCTTCCTCCTCTCTCCTCTCTCTCTGCCTGCCTCTCTGCCTACTTGTAATCTCTCTCTTTGTGCCAAATGAATAAATAAAATCTTAAAAAAAAAAAAAAGTATGTCCAACGTGTCATGAAACAGATTTCCATAACTTTTTCATCTTGTGGGACTGAAATTCTGTACCCATTAAACAACACCCCTCATGTAGCCTCCTTCCTTCAGCCCCAGTAATCACCATTCTACTTCCTCTTTCTATGAATTTGACTACTTTAAATACCTCATAGGGGGAATCTGATAGTGTTTGTCTTTTTGTGTTTATTTTATACCCGTTTATTTCACTTAGCCTAATGTCCTCAAGGTTCATCGACGTTGTAGCCTATGACAGAATTTTCCTTTTTTAGGCTGAATAATTTTTCCTGTATGTATATACCACATTTTCTTTATCCATTCAACTGTCAGTGGACATTTTGTTTGCCTCCGTCTCTTGGCTATTGTGAATAATGCTGCTGTGAACATGGGTATGCAAATAGGTCTTTAAAATCCTTCTTTGAATTATTTTGAATATA
The DNA here is from genome assembly GCA_002007465.1 of Ailurus styani. Lineage (NCBI taxonomy): Eukaryota > Metazoa > Chordata > Mammalia > Carnivora > Ailuridae > Ailurus > Ailurus styani. The sequence goes on along the minus strand of LNAC01000252.1, from coordinate 2,357,301 downwards.
TATCTGAAAGTGGGATTGTCACCTCCAGCAGGATCATGTGGAAGTTCTATTTTTAACTTCTTGAGGGGCTTCCATACTGTTTTCTGTAGTGGCTACACCAATTTATAATCTTATCAACAGCGCACAAAGGCTCCAATTTCTTCATGTGCTCAACACTTGTTATTTTCTGGTTTTTGTTTTTGTTTTTTGATAGCAGCCACCCTAATGGTTGTGAGGTGATACCTGATTATGATTTTGATTTGCATTTCTCTGATGATTAATAATGTTGAGCATCTTTTCATATGCTGTTTGCCATCGGGATGTCTTCTTTAATGAATTGTCTATCTGGGTTTTTTGCCTATTTTTAAATCTAATTATTTGATTTCTTCTTGTTGAGTTATAGGAACTCTTTATATATTCTGGATATTAACCCCCTTTCAGATATCTGATTCACAAATACTTTCTCCTATCCCATTTCACTCTGTTGATTGTGTCCTTTGATGCACCAAAGTTTTTAAGTTTGATGTAGCCCCATTTGTCTATTTTTGCCTGTATTGTTTGTGCTTTGGTGTCAAGCCAAGAAATCATTGCCAAGTCCAATTTCATGAAGCTTTTCCCTCATGTTTTCTTTTAGGAATTTCACAGTTTAAGGTCTTATGTTTAGGTCTTTATTCCATTTTGAGTTAATTTTATAAGATATATAAGATAAAGGTCCAACTTCATTTTTTTTTCATATGGATATCCAGTTTTCCCACCATCATTTGTAGAAAAAACTATTCTTTTGCATTGGCTGGCTTTAGTGCCCTTGTGAAAGATCATTTCACCCTTTATTAAAACAAAGGGCATGTACTTTTCTAACACTTCAGTTGCATACTGTGACTTGTAATTCTTAAAAATTTTTATAAGATAGTGCCAATTCCCTCCCCAATGCCAGAGTTTCAGAAAAGGCTTTTTTATTTTATGGATCATTCTTTTCCAGGAGTTTTTATTTGGATTTTTCTTTTATTGAGAGACCAGATAATGCCAAAAACAATTTGCGTCTAGGTTAAAGTGCATCTTTCTGGGGTAGAAGGAGTGTGAGTGTGGGTGCAGAAGACAAAAAGGATTTTTTTATGTCTTTATTATGTCTATTGCTTGGAAACCATATATATATACACACACACATATAAATAGAATAGTTGGAAACATATTAGCTCTTTCAGTTCTACCATTTTCTGAGTGAGTCTTATGGGGGTGTATGTCTATGTACTTTGGGAAGGGTTCCTTAAAGATCATATACCCAATGGCTTGAGTGTTGCTGATTACTTTAGGTCACTGGAAATTCTGGATGTTGTGATTGGGTGGATGTGTTTTGTGAGTATACACACAATATAGTGAGCCTTAAGTTCATTAGGTCACAGTGCTCCTCTCATGAGCCACAAGAATCAAAAATTGTTTTACTCTTACTCTACATTTTTTAAATGCCTGTCTAAAAACTTCCTAGAAATATTTTTCTTTATAATGATTAAGTCCACTTCTTTCCTTATGATGTCCCCTATCTTCACACTGTCGATGTGTCTGTCCGGGCACACTCTCTCCATTTAGACAGTGTCTGTTTTCTCGATTGACTTACCAGAAGCATATTGTTTTGGAAACTGGAGAAGGGGGGCTTTGATCCTAACTGTTAAATGGCATTGCCTCTTAGTAAATTGTATTAAGAGATCACAGAAGAACATAGGAATAAAACCATCATGTTTAGCCTACCAAAGGTCATGAATGGCCTGAGGCAGAGAGTAGGAAGAAGTAAGATGATGTTAGGAGCTTTACTGTTCTTGGAGCACGTCAGACTCATCACCTGAATTTGGAGTTTCCATCACTTGGCATAGTTTCTTCCAGAGCTATCTCTCTCTCTCTCCACTCTGGTCTCTGTTGAAATATCACCACCTTCCTAGCCACTCTGAAACAGCACCCCCTATTGCCTTAGTCTCTAACGCCCGCTTAATCTTTACAGCATTCAACACTACCAGAAATGTTTTTGAGCATATATTTAACTGATTATTTTGTTATGCATCTTCTCCATTAGAATGTAAATCCCATGAGAGAGAGGACCTATCTTTCTTGTGCATGTCTGCGATAGAGCCTAGAGCGGTGTGAGAGCATAGTAAGAGTTCATGACAAAAGAGATCCCAGGATGTACTTGAAAGCAACACAGTCAGTTACCTCAAGTTAATGGTCAAGTTTGGTCAGCTGTGGTCTGAAGCCATAAATTACAGATCTGAGAAGTTGATAGCAGTTTTGAGACTTTCTTACTTAACTTCAGTGACCACGAGAGGGAGGAGCAATGGCAAAGTACGTGCTGAACCTCGAAAGCTGCTAACTTTCTTATGTATGTATTTCAAGGTGGTAGATCTACTAGTATCCATGTGTAGGTCTGCATTGGAATCTCCTAGAAAAGTCGTCATTTTCGAGCCATATCCTTCTGTGGTGGATCCTAACGATCCTCAGATGCTGGCCTTCAACCCCAGGGTGAGTGCTCCTCCTCCCACGCCCCTCTTGCCCCTGTAACAGCAGCTGAGGTTTTAGTCCAGCCAGCTTCCCTCTTTCTCTCTAACTCACTCCCTCATCAGGCCTACCCCTGACCCGTTGTGGACTCTATCCACTAGTAAATGCGGTTCCTTTCCCACAAACTCTAATGTACTGGCTCCTCCAGTCTTTCCCATATCCTGTCACTTCCCCTGTCCTTTCATCTTTTAAAATCACTTTCAGACTTCATCTTTATGAAGCTAGACCCATTTCATCCTCTCAAATTGCAATCTTTACACATACCATCTGCATGAAAGGAAGGAAAATAGCAGTAATAAACTGGGGAGTAATGACTGTTATGATTAATTTCATTATACGTTTTTGAGATTCTGGCTTAGTGTAACCTCACTGTAATTTTAAGGGTTGTGGGTGAAAGGACCGATTTTTGCTTTCTTTTATATTTTTACTTAATCATCCCTTGCCTTCCCCCCCTCTCCCGCCTCCCCAGTTATCTGACGGTTAGTGAAAATTTAGTCCATATTGTTGATCAACTGGCATTTCTGGAGAAAACAATTTTATAAATATTCGTGGAGATGAGGCAGAATCCTTCTGAAATAGCAAAATTCTCAAATTGCATGAGAGCTAAAATTGCCTTAGTTTCTATTACTATCCATCTTGACATCATTCTGTGGAAACAATGGCTATATAAAATGTCCTTGGAAAAGCTTTCCTTCTGTCATAAGTGGCAAGAGTACATAGAGTTAGAGTATACTTAAAGGTGAATTATCAGTTAAGTGTGTGGTGTCACTTATACACTTACTAGTCATACTCTTTTGGTAACAATCTTTTTTCAATCAAAAGAAAATAAAAGCAAAATGATATTGTAAGACTTGAAATGGATTTTTGCATTTTAGAAGGATTTTGTTCTTTATTCATCATGGCTTAATTTTTTTGGTGACACAGAGAATCAAGAGCCCAATATCTTGTTTATATTTATAGTTTTTCCCCTGTAGGCTAAACATGATTTTTGTACTTATATTAGGGTTGGCATTGTTTTCTTTTTCCTTCCTTCCAACTCAGTTATATATCCTACGTCCTAGAATCATCTTGTTAAAGCCTTCCTTTTTTTGTACACAACACAGTCACTGCTTTCAAATCGACTCTGATGGGAAATCCACATACAGAAATAGTATGTTTCTCTAGTAACACGTAGACTTGCAAAGGCTTAGAGTGAATACTATCTTTTTTTCCATTCCAACAGAAGAAGAACTATGATCGAGTAATGAAAGCACTGGATAGCATAACTTCCATTAGAGAAATGACACAAGTAAGTACATCATCTTGTGGTTTTGTACAGTTCAGTTTTGCTTGAGTAAAATCATATTTTAAAAATGTCTGCGACTATTGGCTGTGTAGTGAAATGTAGATTTTTCTATTAGATGGGAATATAATTAAAGTACTTTAAAAATTAAAAGTGTGTTGTACTAAGATGTTTTAATTAAATTACATCATTGTATTGGTGGGCTACCACTGTGACTTTTGGAGAGTAATTGCATGACTATATTCCCAATGTTCCCTGCAATAGTTGGAGTATGTGGAGGTGTGTCGGAATATCTTAAAGCAAAGGTTAAATCTGGTACCGTCTTCCTAGACTGTCCATTTTAATTAATGGTAGTAATTTTAACACATTATTTTAATGTCAAAATAAAAACAAATATCCTATCAAATATAAGTTGTGCACAAATATTTTAGATAGAACAAAGAATCTCAAAACAACTTTGGAGGACACAAGCCTCCCTGGGGGTATGAGTTTCTATTTTTAGCCATTTGGGAGGGTTGGTGATGTTTGCGGATCAAGGATGATGGTTTACTATGAAAGTCTAACGTATCGCTGGGCTATAGTCCAGCCCTTCAAAAACCACATTGAATTTTTGAGGTCTTTCCACTGCCAAAAATTTGGAGAGAGGCTTAAAACTCATCAATGATAAGTAGAAATTAATAATCTGTAGTTGACAACAACACACATTGTGGGTTTGGTTTGCGAATGGCGGTTTCAAGGCTTGCACTACCCTACAGACCCTGGAGGCTTATACTAAGTATTACCCTGGGTCATTACTGTCTTTGGGGAGAGAGCACTGGATTCCTTCAGTCTGGAGGCCTGCAAGTTTCTGTGCCACTCCTCCCTTCACCCCTGCCATCGCCCCTGCTTTATTTGGAAATGTGATCCCAGAGTACATTTTTACATTTCCAAATTTGAGTTTTGAGTCTTTGGATGGTTATTTATTCATGTAGTGAAATATTCATCCACTCGTCCAACAAATAGTGTGTGTCAGACAATGGTAAACGAAGAGATCCTTAATTCACAGGTTACATCATTTGCTTAAAAACCATCATCCTTGCTCATTGTTTTTCTATGCCCATACTTTTCTGTATTACCTGGCTTTCTTTTCAAACAACTATTATTATGTGTATAAGGGAAAAAAAGCAAAGAAATACATTTCCACTCAGGGTGGGGGAGGGGGGAGAATGAACGTATTCCATTGGCTTACACAAAGTTAAGTAAACATTTTTAGTCACCAAAGACTTCGGTGGTACTAGGGTATTTATTATACTATACCCTAGACCCAGATCATTCTCGGATAAAAATAGCTACGAAGTTCTGACTCTGGGATCAGCTCTCTGCCAAAATTTTCTTCTTTTATTCTGGGTCATGTGTAAGCTATTTGAATAGACGGTGCAGTGCAGACGATTGAGTGTCAGCCTAGGAAGTCAGAGCCCTGTGTGGTATAATTTGCTCATCAATGATGCGGCCTGTGACCTTGGGCAAGTTGCTTAATTGCTTGATGCTTAGCTTCTTCACTGTCAAGATGGTAAATAGTAACACTGCACCCCCTTCCAGTCTGCACTCCACAGGGATGCTGTCAGGTTTTATCACGTCCAATCCTTTACACCTCTCCAAATAAATATAGCAGTATACTGTCCTGTTTTCTAGAAGGTACTGCCCTGTGGATAGATGTAAATTGTCACAGACAGATTGCCTTTTTGTTCTATGAAAAGGTTAATTGTCTGGGTAAATTCTACTAAATATTTTGAAAAGAAGGGCTCTTCTTATGTAAATTTTGTCCAGTTTTCTCATGTAAAGCTCTGCACCTAAGTCAGTACCTCCAGATATGAGTGTGAGTAGTAACTCCTACAAGTTTTGCTTTAATGTTAGTTCAAAGTTAAAAACGGTCATCGTCAAAAAGAGTCAGCACCTGACACTTGTTAAAGGTGGGGAAAGAGATTTAATTCAAGGACTGCAGAGGGAGAAAGTGACTTGCAGTGTGAGTGAGGTCACCTCCAAGGAAGACAAAAGTGACGGAGGTGTTTAAAGAGAGAGCAAAGAGGGAACAAAAGGGGGCTACGGAGAAGTGAAAATAGGGGGCTGTGGGGAATCAGGAAATTACAGAAGAGGGACGAGTAGAGAATTACCGGAAGGTTAGCAGTGTGGGGGGGTGCGAGATAGGTACATTTCGTGGTTGGGCAGCATCACCTTTTCTTGAGCGGAGACTCAGCCAAGAGCCTGGGATCTCCTTTAGACATGGCCTCGTGCGTGGGAGCCAGGCTACAGCTTGATGAAGCCTCTAGAGCACAGTGTTGGGGCACGTCCGTTGTGCCGCATAGAAGCTCAGAGTTCACGACACCTTGCGGGTGGGGGAACAACAAGGGTAGTCACCGCCACAGAGTTTCCATGTTTAACTAGGTGAGACATACCTGTTCAACCTGATTTTCCTTTTGCGTAAAGGAAGAATGAAAAAGGAAAAAAAGGGATTTTTTAAGAAAAATCAAGAAGTATAATGACTTTTTTTCCAGGCACCATATCTGGAAATCAAGAAGCAGATGGATAAACAAGACCCCCTTGCTCATCCCCTACTGCAATGGTATAAAATTTTAGTTTTCCTCTTAATGAAAACAGCATCATTTTCTACTGCCTGCTTTAAGGGGGAAAAAAAAAAAAAGGCCTATTTTACAAGACCTGCAATGCTACAGTTCTACAAGCCTATGAGGCCTGGTGATTTTTACGGAGTCCTTAATGACTCACACTTTAATTAAAACTTGTATATCACAAGGGGAAGAAAATGCTGTGCTATGCACTATGCAGATATACAATGTATTTGACAGTCGTTTGTCTCTAGTTTAAAAAAAAATGTGATTAGCTGGATTATATGGTGAAGCTGTTTTGGTTCATTTAATTTTCTAGTTAACTGAGGACTCAGTGACAAAACTCAGTTTCAAACACTTATTGAAAATCTTTCTAAAATGTATGTCGTGTATGGTTCGCTTCCTTAACAAGAGCAGTATAAATCTGATGAACTCTTTGATGACTGCAGATGAGGTTCTGTTCAGAGTGAGCCTGGTCAGGGGCACAGCGGGCATAGCCTTAGTCTGGCATGGATCCTAGGAAGGCTGGTTGAGAATAGGAGAGTGGGTTGAGAATGCCTCTCCTACCGCACCTGCTTCAAAGCCTTTGCCCTCTGGTGTCTAACTTGCAAAATGAAAACAATAGTATCTACTCCCCATACCTCTGAGGGTTTTATGCACCTATGTCTTCGAAATCACTGAAAACTTAAAGATCATGAAATTCATCACAATTATAAATGCAGTAATACAAATGTAAAGATTATAAGAGATTGGTCTGAATGAGATTTATTTTGTGCTATGACCAGGAAGTTTTAAAAATTATGGAAAGATGGGCAAAGGTGAAAGAATAATTCTTGTTACTTAACTCTCACTTAGGATTTTACAGTAAACATTTAGTCTAATAAAACTTTAAAAATTAGATTTGGAAGTCTTCCTTCTTTGTATCCATAATCACCTATTATTAAAATTCTGTTTGAGTAGGATAACAGTTTTCATGGTAATTTTTTGCATTCTTACATGAAATCATATTCAAAGTGAAGGTAAAAATCTCAAATATCTAATCTCTTTTTTATTTCCGCCCCTGTAGTCAGCCTGATTGTTAACTTTTAATTATTTGTGATCATTTCCTTCAGCTTGTTAGTCACTCTTTGAAGGAGGAGAAAATCTACCAAAGTGTTTTGCTAGAATTTTCCCTAGTTACTATTTTCTGTTCTGAAAAACATAAAAATAATGAATTCTTTCAGATACCTGAATGTAATGTTTTTCAATATCAGTGTCTAAATATGGTGAATAACAGTTTGTGTATATGCCACCATATATATCAGCACAGAGGTCCTCAAATACGTAAAGAAAGAAAAAGATCTTCACAGAAACTCGTTCTCAATGAGACAGTGTAGGGAAAAGCCAAGAAAGCAGGTGTATGAATCAGCTTTGCATCTCAACGATCATCCTTTGAAAGTATGTTTAGAAATGTTCATTTTGCCGAGGTTGTAATGATTAAAAATCATTATCTGTTAGGTTTTAAGGGACTACTTCTTCGTTCTAGATTAAAATATTACCTTCTTTGTTACATAAGCTCTTTAAATTGTTTCAGGAACCAAAGCAAAGGGATGTGATTAAGTAAAATGGTTACTCAATTTAGTTAATGTCACGGCAAACGTAAGTTCCGATCACTTGCCAACTAAGGGGAAAAAACGTTAAATATATTTGGCATATATTTGTGACTGATGGACTATTTTAATTAATTTCAGGGTTATTTCAAGTAATAGGTCACATATTGTGAAACTGCCAGTTAACAGGGTAAGTCGTTTTTTCACATATACATACAGAAATGGGAAGAGTCCTGACTGGTTGGGAGAAGTGACCCCTGTGATTTTTAGGCAGCCTCTCCAGGAAATTGAAGTAATCTCAGGTTAGGCCTAATTCTTCAGTTTGAAATTACCGTATGTGCACCAGCTCCAAGTTTTCCCAAGAAATCAAATTCAGTTCAGGCTCCTGCCCTGAACTTTTAAGTAAGTAAAAGGGTCAGTATGAAATTGTTATAGTTATTCTACCAGTGATAGGAAGAACCTGGAGATTGACCAGAAAAAGGTAATGTGCTTTTTATCATTGTCAGTTTCTTGTCAGCACAGCCCCATTTTTCCGTAGCGGAGAAGATATTGGCGTAATACGCTTACAAAATAAAAAGCTAATGGACTCTGATTTCAGTTCTGATCGAAACCAAAGAAGAGCACTATCCAAAATCTCAGCTTGCCTGTCTGTGAATCTCTAAACTGCGAGATTTCCTTTATATTGTACTCCTATATAAATATTTTCCTGAGTGAAAGGGCAGCATTTAGAAAATTTTGTCAAGCCAGTAATTCAAAAGATTCTGTTTTGATTTCTTTCCATGAACAAAGGGGGAACTATATGTGAATGTAAGCAATTTACAGTTTTATAAATATGCAAATAAAGCATGATGATGATAATTTTTGCAATTTTAAAATCTTGAACTAACTTTTCTTTTCTGCCTAGCCAACTTAGATATTTCCCCAGTCGAATAGCTAGTGTATACTTAGGGAATTCAATAATAAAAGTCTTAAAAAGAAATATAATTAGGAAGGCAGATCTGCTTAGACATGATTACAGAGTGTATTCCAAAGCTAAATATAAATGACTTTGGATAGTCTGTCTCCTGTTCCTTTTCCATTAGCCTAAAAAATTACCCTTCATATCAGCAGCTCCATATGATTTACCATTTATGCAGGGTTTTTTTTTAATGAATGGTCCTGTTAATGTAAGTTAGTATGGCTTGAATCTCAATTAATTTTTAAACCAGTAAAATTTGAAGTCGTCATCAGTCTGATTATATGTTAATTTTGACATGTTTTCATTTGTCATTATTTTAAATGGCAGCAACTGAAGTTTATGCATACTCCACATCAATTCCTTCTTCTCAGCAGTCCACCAGCCAAAGAATCTAATTTTAGAGCTGCTAAAAAGCTCTTTGGAAGCACCTTTGCATTTCAGTGAGTATGGCTTCCCCTTGATGGGGGTATGTCTTCGCCCCGATCTTCCAGAAATGTGTGGGGAGGAAAACATTCTTTTAGTAGTTGGCTGTTAGCCCTGAGTCGTCCATTGCCTGATACTTGACTTGGAAATTCAGGACTTCCAGAAGGTACAGGAATGATCATATTGTGGCCACTTTAGAAGATTATTAATGTTTGGTTTTCCTTTGTCCTTCCCCTCCTCTGTGTTTTAGTGGCTCACACATTGAAAACTGGCACTCTATCCTGAGGAATGGTCTGGTTGTTGCTTCCAATACTAGGCTGCAGGTAAATTTTCTGAATGCTTTAATAAGACCAGATAGTCTTTAGTGTTAGAGTTCAGTAAGCAATCCTGGTGCTTTTTTATTACATGAGAAAGGGGAAGCCAGTGGACTTTAAACATTACATAGAATTTCTAAAAGGCTTAAGTAATGTTCATAAAATAACTGAAGCAGAATTGACCGATACACCATCTGGGGATGAAAAGAAATTGAATTCCCAGTGAGAAGACAGTAAAATGACTTTGAACTTCAGTAGAAGAAAATTATCATGCAGAAAGTAAAACTGTGCAAACATTCTGTCTGCTAATTCAACACGGATTTCTTGAGCACTGCCCCACAGTGGGTACTTTAGGAGAAGGAAAGGTGGGGCTAAGAATCAGCAAGAGGGAGATTGGACACCAAAGAGCCATCTGCTGCCTGCTTCACGGTCTCCAGCACAGCAATGGGAGTTAGCGGGATATCGTGGATATGAGGCTCATTTTTATTTATGCCCATCGCCTCCAACACCCCGCTTCACTCTCATTCAGATCTCATTCAGATTCCATCTGACGATGGAAAGAGGTCAGCAAATGAGATGCTCAGTCCCGTCACCTGTGCTGGATCTCACACGCCGATGACAGTTGAGATGATACAGTTAAATGTCAATGTCCATAAACACACACTTACTGAATTAGTATTCAGTTCATACTAAATAGGGTACAGGGTCCCTAGAACATGGAAATAATGAGAGAGGATTTTAATCGTTCGGAGTAGTTTCTTAGACCAGTCGAAGAGTTTCGGCTAGTGAAACCGTTAACCTAAAAGTTTAGAGAAGATAAGAATGGGACGACATTGTTGTATAATGAAAATCTGAATAGTCTTCTTTGTTGATAGACTAGCATGTGCGTCCTAATCAAAACTCGGTTGTGTATAATTCAGCCTGTTTTGTTTTCAGTATTTTGGAGTCATTACCATAAAAACCTATGATAGTACTTGATAATAAGTGACCGACTTTGTCATGGGTTGGGTAGAAAAGCTTTATCAAGGAGTTTTTTCTCTGGCTATCACTTTTCACCTATCAACTCCCTGAATGTCGAAGACAAGGATATTTGTAGTACTGTTTTCACATTAGATCTTAGGAAAGAGCTTTATTGTTTTCTAAGAGTTAATCCTCCCAACATGAGACTGATTCTTTTGTAAAATATTCACCTTTGAAACCACTGACTGTCCACTTTCTGTCCCACCTCTTCCCCTTTTAGCTCCATGGTGCAATGTATGGGAGTGGGATCTATCTTAGTCCAATGTCAAGCATATCTTTTGGTTACTCAGGTAAGCTCTTGTTTCATTTCTGACCTCAAGTGTGTGAGGTTTTGATTTTTTTTTATTGTGTATTAAGTGACTGAAGCTTATTTGATACATTTGCATTTAATTAATTTGATTCATGTCAGAAGCGAAAACAAAGCTCACATGTCAGGATGAATTTATAATACCCTAATATATAAAGTGGAAAATTTGGTTTTTTTCAATGTCAAAATTAATTTCCATTTTTTTTCAGTAATGTCTACATTTATTCCCTCCACAAGTAACTATTGAGATTGTAGTATGTGCAAAGCATTCTATAGAACACGGACTATTCATCTATAGTAATTTACTATCCTGGATTGTAACTCTGTATCATGCCAACTTCTTATCTTTGGATTATATTATATATTATATAAAGATATTTTGAACAGTATGGGGAATTTAGGATTAGAAAAACACCCTCAAAATCATCCCACTTATTGACATCTTCTTGTTTAATGCAATTGTATGAAAAAATTATTTTGGAAAAAATTGAAAGCATGTGCCAGAGAGGAGCCTGGTAAATGCAAAATATGGAAAGAATGATCATGAAATTATTAACATTCCTTATCCTCAAGTGGTAGAATTCGGGGTGGTTTCTTTGCACTTTTAAATTTGGGGGAATATGTTGCAACGATCAGTGTGATTTTTTTTTTTAGATCATTAACTTAATGTATGTATGTATGTATGTATGTATGTATTTATTTATTTATTAAAGATTTTATTTATTTATTTGACACAGAGAGAGAGAGATTACAAGTAGGCAGAGAGGCAGGCAGAGAGAGAGGAGGAAGCAGGCTCCCTGCCGAGCAGGGAGCCCGATGCGGGCCTCGATCCCAGGACCCTGAGATCATGACCTGAGTCGAAGGCAGAGGCTTTAACCCACTGAGCCACCCAGGCGCCCAACTTAATGTATTTAAACATAAAGTAATTATGCTCACTCTAAAGAAATTGAAAAAAAAGAAGGAAATTGAAACTACATAGAACTGTGTAAAGTAACAAGTGAAATTTTTCCCTCCTTTCCCCCAACCTCAGTGTTCTCTGTATTTCTGTTCAGACTTGTAAAGTTTTTGTATTCATATACCTGCATATATTGTTGGTTTTTCTTGTGTGCTCGTGTGTATGTGCGATTGTATGGTTGTATTACACAACTTCAGGAGATGTGATTCAGGTGGTACCTGGTTAGTAAGTCTTAAGATGCTCTATTATACAAAAGGATGTCTTGAGAGTTCTAATTACCAGGTTAACGTTAACCAGGCCTGACTGATCCCTTTGCCTAAGTTCATGCTCTTTCAACCATAGCAAGTTGTTAGGGTTCCACCCCAACCTTTTCCAGAACACATGTCCTAGGAGTCCACCAGGTGGATTTTGTAGGCCTTTTGGGACCCACCTTCAGAAGTCACATGGTGGCACTTCCCACATATGTCATAGGTCAGAGCAGTCACAGCCCCTGTGTCTTTAAAGGTTGGGGAATTAGACTCCATTCCCGAAGGAAAGAGTGACAGAGTCCCATTGTAGAAGAGCCTATGGCTTGAGAAATATTGTTGCAACAATCTTTGAAAATACAATATGCCAAAATAACACTCTGGAAATAAACACCAGGCACGCCTGGGTGACTCAGTCCGTTAAGCGTCTGCCTTTGGCTCTGGTCATGATCCTAGGGTCTTGGGATTGAATCTGGCATCAGGTTCCTTGCTCAGCAGGAAGCCTGCTTCTGTCTCTGCCTGCTCGTCCTCTCTCTCTCTGCTCGTCCTCTCTCTCTCTCTGACAAATAAATAAATAAAATCTTTTAAAAAAAGAAAGAAAGAAAAGAAGAGAAACACCAGGAAGAATAAGAGTATAGGAAATAGAATGATATAATTCAAAGAAGAAAACAAATTAAAATCGGCATAAATCAGATTCTACATCTCATTAAAATTAACACAATAAAAAACTAAAATAAAACCAGTTCAAGAAAATATACCCTCAGCATCAATAAGGAAAAACATACCAAGTCATCAAGTACTGTAAAGTAGCTCTGTAATTGGCTTTCAGGCAACAAGTGTAGGGAGTGGAGAGCAGCACAGACCCCTGAGGATAAGAGCCTTTGCCTTTCTCCTAGAAGCGCACGGCTGAAACCCTAGGCTTCATTCCTCAGCTTGACCTTCTTGACTTCTGCACCTTTGGGGGTATATTTCTGACTTGCAAAGAGTTACATTCATACCATTTGCAATTTATTCTTTCTCATCAAGCCTTTATTGAAACAGCAACAACAACAAAAAAATCAACCTACTTCTCAATTTCTGGAGAGTAGATGGGCTTTTCCAAATAAAGTATAGAAAAATATCGATCTCTTCTAAAACAGATATGATTTTAGTTGTTTTTCTAAAATCCGTCACAGTAAAAAGTCATGGCATTAACAGAGTAAGCTAAAACTTATGAGTGTCACAGACAAAAGAACTTCCATAATTTTTCTTTATTAGATGAAGCAGTAAATTCTACACAGAATTAAATATAGATCAACAATTCATGAAGTTAAATTTCAGTATAAATGTATTTTTCTGACCTTGTTCATGTTTCCCACTCCTTACCTTCTCCTTCTCCTAATCAGATGGTAAGAATGAAAGTTTAAGTTCTACCAGCCCTTTAAAACCAAATTTTAAGAATTTTCTAAATATATCAGTTTTGTGCGAGAGAGCTTCCTATCCCTGATTTCGGTACAAAGAAAACCAAGCTGGCTTGTCTACATTCTCACACTCTCAGGACCTCCCGAAACCCACTGACTTTCCAGGTCACAGCCGCTGCTCCTTCCGGAGCCCGGCGTGGTCATCTGTGGCAGGTGCAACGAAGTCTTCGCCTCTGGTGGAACTTTGCGGTGCCAGTGGATTGTATTTGAGGGGTATCACCAAGCTTTGTCCCTCAGTCACGATTCTGCTGGTGTTTTTCAGGGATGAACAAGAAGCAGAAGGTGACAACCAAAGACGAGCCGGCGTCCAGCAGTAAAAGCAGCAGTGCATCACAGGTGTTGTAGCGGCTCCAGGGGCTGATGTGCTGAGTGAGCTCGCGCTTCCTTAGCCGCCAGGGCTTCCATAAGCACTCGGGCTTCTTAAGTCTGCAGAATTGTCTTAAGTGGCCGTTACCAAGGCGTAAAACTGACCCTGAAATGTGATAATCAAAATGCCTTTATGCAGTAAATATTCAGCAAGTATTTACTAAGCTCCCACTACAATGCTAGAGATTCCTAGGCAGTGGGCTGTAGTGACAAATCAAAAATAGAACCAAAAACAATAGGAATTTCTCTGTTGAGTGGCTATGGATAAATTAAGTGTATGTTTAGAGAGAAAGAAGGCTAGATGGTAGAGAAAAATGGAGAAAAGTCCGGGGAAAGGGCTGTTGAATGCTGTGGGATGGAAGAGTGTGGGATGCAAGAATGAGGGTTGCCTAGGGTGGGTGTTGAGTGTTGCCTGGAGTGGCCAGGAAAGGATGCTCTGTCCGAGGTTATTGTGCGGAGGCCTATAGGCAGTGAGTGCATGAGCCATATGGGAGAAAGAACATTCCAAGCAGAGAAAAGACCAAGCACAAACCCCTTGTTGTTTCAGTGGAAACAACCATTCTGGACAAGTGAGAAATCTACTTAATGAATAATGTGATTTTAAATTGGGAAAGAAAAAAAAAAACTATAGCTAACTTAATATCTAAAAACAAAAACAAAACTACAGATTTTCTCCATGAGATTTTCCTGAAACCTCTGCAGCTTAGTTAATGGTGCTGTAAAATGGTCTGGTTTTGAGTAAGTTAGATGATCTGGAATAACTGGTTGTAGTGTTTGAAAAGAGCATGCAATTTTAATTTTGTTTCCCTTGAAATGAGGATGCCAGCCTTCCAGTAAAAATAAATTTGAGTTCTAATTCTATGATGTGAGGCTGTTAAACTTTAATTGAGCATTTTTAGTTCACTTATCTTGAGAGTGATTTAATAATGATTATGTACAGAAATTAAATGATACAACAAATATAGCTTGACATTAAGAAAGAATTCAAGGATATTACTGCTAGTCTAGATAGGGCTTTTTTTTAAAATCTGAAGCTATCTTAGTGGCTATTATTTTTTAATGATGATTAGTTCTTTTCTCACTTGAGCAACTGCCCTATTTTCACTCTGATTTTTAAATTCTTTTGGAATTTAGTCACAGAAAAAAGGACAGCAGTCCCAATTCCTGCAAAGCCGTAACTTAAAATGTATAGCCTTATGTGAAGGTAAGTTGAAAGTTCTACAAACCTCATAGCATTAATTCTCTATGTTATCTGTGTTTAAGAACTTGACTGTATTTCCAGAATCCTCCAGAGTAAGTTAGTGAAAGCATTGCATTATTCCTGTGACCTTCTCTAAGGGCACAGATGGAAAACAGGTACAATAGAGATTGTAAAGGTGAAAAACAAAGCAGAATTGGCAAGAATTCAGACAGTGCTGTATTTTATTCTTGGCAGATATCTCAGGATGGTAATTATATTTTTCTGATCAAGTATTGCTAATCTCTTTTGTGACTATGCCGC
The DNA here is from genome assembly GCA_002007465.1 of Ailurus styani. Taxonomy (NCBI): domain Eukaryota; kingdom Metazoa; phylum Chordata; class Mammalia; order Carnivora; family Ailuridae; genus Ailurus; species Ailurus styani. The sequence goes on along the minus strand of LNAC01000252.1, from coordinate 2,341,761 downwards.
CTTCCTCTTTAAGTTGGTTTTTGAATGTATAATACCGTGAAAAATATGAAAGATGAACTAAGCACTAAGAAGAGAACCCAATAGGTCTTTCTGCTTTTACACTGAAATTATTCCTCTATTCCGAACTTGAGGTAGACAAATAGATAGGTGATTTGCAAGGTCGTACACTTTTCCTTGTTCTTGCTGTAAAATCTGACCTTGACTTAACAAGCTGGTGCTGGGAGTTTCAGTAACCACCGTTAACTGCCTTTTACATATTCAGCCCTTGATAGTTAATATAGGACACGAAGTTGCTTTCTACATAGTCCCCAAGTCAGGACTGTTTGCTTTTGATGATATACAAATGATTCCCTTCCTATTGTTACACTGATGGTGTTTAAAACATAAAATTGTCACATGACATTTCATTGTTTTTACTTACACTTTCGATCGCTTATAAGGTTAAACATTTTTCATGCGTGAGTTTGTGCATGTACATTTTGCTTTTAGATTTCTAAGAGGAGGGATATAGTAACTTAGAAAAAATCGTTCTTTATCTCCCACTTACAGTCATCACCTCACCTGACCTGCACAAACATGGAGAGATATGGGTCGTCCCAAATACTGATCATGTCTGCACACGATTCTTTTTTGTGTAAGTGTAAAAGTTCAAATCTGTATGTTACCGTCTTCTTTGTGGATGAGATAGTAGTGACTGCATTATTATTTGGTTGCTTCAGCTGCCAGTAGGTAACAGACAGGTAGTTTCTCATCACCTGAATGTTTCTGTTTTATTTTAATGAGCTGTAAAAAGCAGAGGGGTATTTAAATGCTGTTAATGTAGAAGTGCTGTTAACTTAGAAGAAAAACATTCTGTCTCTTTAACGGTCTATGTGTGTGTATATATACACATGTGTTTGTATGTGTAGATGGACATACACATCTAGATGGATGTAACATATATGCAGACATGTACACATACACATATATCTTTAGCTATTTAGTTAGTTGTATAAATATAACTATTTAGTTATAATAAAATATATTATAACTGAGAATGAAGAAAACAATAATAAGAATGTCCTGTCCCTATAAAAAGTTGATGATCTGGGGCGCCTGGGTGGCTCTGTTGGTTAAGCATCTGCCTTCGGCTCAGGTCATGATCTCAGGGTCCTGGGATCAAGTCCCACATCAGGCTCCCTGCTCAGCAGGGAGTGTGCATCTGTCTCTCTCCCTCTGCCACTCTGCCTCCACCTTGTGTGCACTTTCTCTCAAATAAATAAATAAATAAAATATTTTTTAAAATGTTGGTGATCTGCCTAACATTGGCTGGTAATGCAGGACATGTTCATGTGGATTTTTTGACACTGCTGTATCATAAGAGCTACATGAGAATGTAATAGCATTATTTTTCATCTCTAAATAAATAATGAGTGCGGTAGACCTGATTTTCACCCACCCTCGCTTGACTCCCAACCCTGTCCCTGCCTGTTTCTTCCTCATCCACGGTCCTATTGCCAGAAGGACCTCAGGGAAGAAGGAGTGTATCTGTTTTGTACTTTTATGTAGTCTTCTAAAGAGAAGATGGAAAAAAACACTGGCCTGTTTTATAAGCCATGTCAAAATGCCTGCCTCAAGATTGCTTCAATATATAGTGTTATCTGTAGCATGCTGTGCCTGCAGCATTTAATCTGTTAGCGTATTGGCAGACTGTTCACAATGCAAATTTTATGAACTGTCTGGTTTTCTTTGGGATGGTATGAAAACTGTGACTTTCTTGTGATACTGATTTACATATTATGCATTTACATATCTTCTGTATTTTTGATACATATTAATACATACATTACCTATTGTGACACATATATGTATCATAGATTTCTTTCTTCACGGCCAGGCAGCCAGAAATATGGTGGACAGAGTCTGCTTTGGTTAGACTGTTTTGTGTCCAGGCTCACCAGTTAGGTGACCTTAGCCACGTTGCATGACCTCTCTGAGCTTCGTCCGTAGATACAATAAAGTATCATCGGTAGATGGAGTAGCATGTTATGTCTCCCTTACCAGGCAGAATCCCAACAGGAAACCTGTGGTCCAGGAGAAATTGACCTTCTGTCACCCACAGGTAGATTGCTTAAAAAGGTGTGGTTTATCGGGGCACCATGGTCTAGTGGAGTAACATGGATCTAGTAGCACCGGAAATGTTCTCCATCCCCAGGGCCAAAAGGACAAGGACAAGAAACAGTTCTCAGAACCTGGTGGGTGACATCTTTCTGGTTCAGCAGATCGAAATGAGCCGGAACCTTCCCCTGAGGGACTTATGTAACCCAGTGTGCCCTTATGGGCCTGGACCCAAGGGAAACCTGGACTTTGCCCCCCTGCCACTGTCCTGCTGGGACTCCCCGTTGGTTAAACCCTGCCTGACGGTAGAGGGCAAGCGAGCTTAATAAGATAGAGTCCATAGAGGCCAGCCTTCTGTGTCAGAATGCAAGGTAGAGAAGGATGCCATGTGGGTCTGGAGCTTCCTAGGAAAGCTATCTGCATGCAATTTTAAGATTGTTATGAGGACAGAGTTACCACAGTAGAGGTCTTCATTGAAAGGCACTCACTAGAAGTGTTTAGGTGGCTCAGTCAGTTAAGCATCTTCCTTCAGCTCTGATCATGATCTTGGGATCCTGGGATCCAGCCTCACATCGGGCTCCTTGCTCAGCGGGAAGTCTGCTTCTCCCTCTCCCTCTGTGCTCTCACGCTCTCTCTCAAATAAAGAAATAGAAATCTAAAAAAAAAAAAAAAAAAAGAGGCACTCCTTAACTTTTTCTTCCCTCTTCTTTCTTGACCATCATNAAAAAAAAAAAAAAATAAAAAAAAAAAAAAAAAAAAGAGGCACTCCTTAACTTTTTCTTCCCTCTTCTTTCTTGACCATCATGACTATTATGCACTGTTGGAAGATAGGCCTTCCAAAAGACCCATCCAATCACAAAGTTGTTTGATTGAGTGACCTTATGATTTAGATGGAAAAGTAACTCCAAAATCCTTTCCTTAGCCTGATGTTAATCAGTTAATTTACTCCTCTTAGTATCTTGCTAAAGTTCAAATTCATTAAGCTAAACAAACAACTTGAGGCAGTAGGCATTCTAGCATTATTTCTTTGAAATTTTACATAAATTATATGTAAAATAAATCTGTAGGGGTGTTTGTTCATGGGTATGTCTGGAGAGATGGATTTCTGTATTTATTAGAAGAAAAAATGAGAAAAGACCATCTGAAGAAAAGAATAAAATTCTTCAGTATACTTAGATACTTTCTAAATGGTGTAAAGAAAAAATCTATTAAGATAATGATTTTCATTTCTTCTATAAATACAGTTGAGATTTCATCCTATTTCTCTGCACCCTCAGGAGAAAAGGGACTAATTAAAGAAAATTGATAAGATTCAAACACATCAGAAGGAGAATCCATTCACTAATTAATGTACATTCGAATTACAACCATCAACTTTTTTATAAAAGATAAAATCACAGAGTTCTATGAGTGATGTGTCTCCCCAGTGAGTGGTACCATCTAGGAAAAGATAAATTGATGAGAAAGAAGTGAGTTATCACAAATACACTGTTATCAGACAGAAAATCTTATTTTCTTATTCTCATTTTATTCTGATTTTTTAAATTAACATTATCTAATTCCTTATATGAGAATTTTGGCCTGATGACTAGGATATAATTATTGTGGCTTCCTTTTTTAATCTATTATTAAGTGAAACTACAAAAAAATCCAAATAATTTCCATGCTAATCTGAATTCTAGAATGGAGATAATAAAACGTGTTTAATATCCTAATCATACTCTCTCCAACAAGCAAACAACAACAACACAGAATAGAAAAGATTTGGGGGGATATTTTGGGGAACAGACTACTGTATCAAAAAAAAATTTTGAAAGTAAAATTTAAGGGAAGATATCGCTTAGAAAAAAAGAATAAGTTTGAAAAATTTTGTTGGATAATTTCAAAATGAATTAACTTAATCAAATTATAACGCCCTAGGCAAAATGTAATAATTTAGATGTTATAAACAGATTCTAGCCCATTCTAGCGATTGTTGAGGAAGTTTGATTTCATTAGTGGCCTTGAGACTCGTAGAAATAAGACAACAGTTTTTAAAAAGGGCTGGAAGCTGAGCTTGTGCTCTAGTTATATACAACAAAAATGTTTATTTCACAGCGAATGTGGAATTTTAGAGCAAGAGAGGAAGACTTACTATGGGGTATTTTCCATAAATAGGATTAAATAATAGAATCAAAGAGAAGGTAGTTGATAGTTTGGCAAGTTAACAAAGTAGGTGTGTCTTCCGCCATCGCTCCCCATGGTACCCATCCCCCCACCATCCTCCAGAGTGAAAACTGTTGGAGGTAAAAGTATATGCTTTCTCCCTCAACTCTCCGGGACCAAGGAAGGTTAAGAACTGCTAGGTTTGCATATCTTGCTTATTTAATGTTACAACCTACCCGTTTAATGCTTTAGTGTTTCTTTGATTTAGAGCAGCCAGGTCTGCAAAATCCATTGTTCCCATATTTTGTCTATTAGGTAAATTTAAGGTATACAGCCCCTCCTATTTTTCAAGACCTACCAATAAGTTCAGAAACTTAAGAACAGAAAGGATCAAATCAGACAAGTCTGCAGAAAAGAGATGGCGTATTTTCCAGTTCTTGAATCAGGCAGATCTCAGTGCTAAATAAATTTTAGAAATTCTTATCCAAAATCTATCTTTTAAGATCTAGCTCAAATACCACTTCTTCCAGGAAGCTCCTAATCAAAATTAATCTCTCTTCCTGGTGTTCCTGCAGCTCGCACTGCAGAACTTCCGATTTAAAATTCAGTTTTTTCATTGTATCAGACTTTTCCATGAGGCTGTCAAGTCCGAAAGGGCTGACCCCTACTCTTGCTTTTTGTTTACTCTCCTGATGCCCTGCAGCACCTCCCCGGTTCCTGACGCACGGTTTCTTGTCAGTAGATTTCTAATGAGTGAACGAAGACAAAGCTAAAAGGGAAAATATTTTGGACTATGCATGGTTTTTATTTTTGGTGAAAGTTTGAGATCTAAAGAGGCAGATACAGGAAAAATTTGTAAAATACGAACTGTATCATGGCCATTCAGTGAAAAGAAAGATAACTTTCATCATGATTTTGCAAAAAAAAAGAACAAAACACAGCAGTGTTTGAATGGGAACATAGTGAGGAGACAGACAAGTTATTTATAAAGTTGGAAGACAAACCATTCAGTCATGGCTCAGTGAAGCTGTGTGACATTAGCTGTGTGACATCAAGCTGATACAATCGGGAACTTTGCTTTATCCCTAGCCTATAATAAATCCAATTTCTCTGTCTGCAACCCAGATCCCTTTCCAAGATTTAAACTGCCACATCACTCCCCTGCGTAAAACTCTCGCGGAGCTGCTTGCCTCTTGTAAGATGAAGTCCAGTCTCCTTTACAAAGGAAACCAACTCACTCCCCAGCCCTTTGTTCTTCCTTTAGCACCACTGCCTTGGAAGATCAGGGGGATTGGCCGCCCGCCCCCCCTCCCCTGCGTCACGGCCCCTGGTTTTCATGGCCCACGATTTCTCACCTTCAGATACTATGGCTTCACGACCTAAACTGTATGCTATGATTCCCACACTGCCTATGCTTTTCCTTTCCCTTCTCCAGTAAACTTGGATTCTCTCTTCTCTCTCGCCTCACGCTACTTTATCTGATTCCCCCTCCTCTTTTAAATTTTAGCGTACGCCTTTCCTCCTCCCTGAAACTTTCCTTCCCTCCGTTGCGCTCCTCCTTGGTGTTACTGTGCGATGCCATGGGCTTGTTTTTATCGTTGGGTTATTCTTACGTATGGCCTTGTCCATTATTCTGCATACACCTTGGGGTCGGGACTATATGGCTCATTCGTCTTTGTGCGCCTAGCGCAGTGCTTGGCAGAGACAGAAATAGGGATGAAGGACGTGCCCACTCTTAACTGCTCGCTAGGTATTTCCCCTCAAAAAGTCTGCTTATACCTTAAAATCGATATGTACCAAGTATTGCTATGTACCACTATTGCTAAATCCCTGAGTCAAGTTCTTGGCTTCCCCAATCTAAGCAGTAATTTTACTTGACGACACTTGCAAACCTGAGCTGTAGTTTTCAACGTCTTTTTCCTTGACACTCTAGTTATCAGCCCCTATGTATAACTTTACACAGTTTTCTCTTTTCAGTACCTTTGTTTCCATGGATCTATCACTCTCTGCTCCAGAGTCCATCAAAAGATTACTAGTTTTTCTCCAGGCTTCTGTTTTTGTCATTGCCCCTAATCTGTCTTGTACAATGCCAAATTTATTAAACATTAACATTATTACAGTAGTGATAACTGTTCCTTTATAGAAACTTAAAGATAAGCAAAAGAGAAGAAAGTCACCTATAATATCCCCACTTGGAATTAACTACAGTTAATCTTTTGGTGTATAGCCCACATTTCTATGCATATAAATTTTTTTAAGATCATACTATTTATATCACATTAATATTCCTAAAGCAGAGTCTTGATTATATCTTGTTCATACACTCTAATAGTTTTTAACAAAAAAGACATGACATGGGCACCTGGGTGGCTCAGTGGGTTAAAGCCGCTGCCTTCGGCTCAGGTCATGATCCCAGGGTCCTGGGATCGAGGCCCGCATCGGGCTGTCTGCTCGGCAGGGAGCCTGCTTCCTCCTCTCTCCTCTCTCTCTGCCTGCCTCTCTGCCTACTTGTAATCTCTCTCTGTGTGTCAAATAAATAAATAAAATCTTTAAAAAAACAAAAAAAAGACATGACATTCTCCAACATAGAGCCCATTTTATCTTACTTCAATGATCCATATAGACCACTGATAGAGTAAAATTATTATCCAAGGTGTTTCTTGAAAACAACTTGGAAATATTTTTCCCATTACTGTGCCTTTGCTTGGTCAGTCCAAATGATGGGCCTTCCTGCCAGCTCAGCCTTAGGTGACCTCCCATGGTCTTTTCTGTGGGGTCTTTCCTTACCTCCCAATCAGACATGGTGTCTGTCTTCAAGTTTTACTTGTCCTTGCTCGTTCTAAAATTGCTCATCCTTGCTGCCGGTCTTACAGTTGTTTGCATAACTCTGTTATCTCCTCTAGTAAAATGCAAATTCTTTTCCCAGAAACACTTAATATATAGTACATGAGAGCAGTGACAAAGACTGAATGTTCCAACGTAAGGAAGAAATTGTACATGGGCGATGATGTAGACAACCCTCTTAGAGCATCAGATATCTTAAGGAACTTTAGAGAAGTGCTGGATAGCATTCACTTCGCAGTGAATTTCTCCTCTCTATTGCTAATGAAAAGCAATGCTATCATTTTTGCATTCCAGATTCAGGGAGTCCGAAAACAAATTGACGTGTGCCATTCTTTAAAGCTGTCACAAAGCTGCTACATGAGTTTGGGAACAGAACTTGTGAATGCATTCAGAAGTTTTTATCCAGGAGATTTCCTAACATACCCAGAGAGTTCCAGACGGCTAAATTCCCTCTGTTCTCTTTTATTTTCTTTCTCATACCTTTTTAAGCAAGTGGGCTTATTTTTTATGAAAATTTTAGTAATCTTTTAATGCTCCTGGGAACTTAAGTAATTTTTTGTCTCCTTTTAGATGGTTTCATTTTTCCTTCTTCAGAAAACCCCAGTCAAGTGTATCATTTCCCTATTAATGCCATTCTTGCTCCATTTCTTCTTTTTAATCTTGTTGCTTTCTGGACATTAATGAACCTCACTGCTAAATTAGCAGTTGAGTGTCTGTCTGTAATACTAATAAATAGCTGCAAAGCATTCTGTATGCCTTATTGTAGTATTTGCCCTAATGCCACTAGTAATGCACATATCTGAATGCTGCCAGTGTACCCAGTCAAATGGTATTTTTGCCTTTCCTTTATTATGATATATGCATCATAGTTTAAGACACCTGGATGCCTGTGGCCAGTTTCATCCTTCCAACCACAACTGCTGTGCTTCCTTGTGGGCTTCATAGACAATGGAAGAATATGCCTTTTTCTTAATACTCTCAATCTCCATCTCAGTCTCTCACTCTTGCTCTCAACTCTCTACTTGCTTTTGCCCTGGGCTCTTTCTGTCCTAAATTATTATTGTTTATTTAAAGAATGTGAGTCTCATCTTCTCTCCATTAACTACAAATGCTTTTCAGGTGTCAATAAGCATGCAATAGGTATTTAGGGATAGCAAATCTTCCATCTGATGGGAACAGAGTGTTGGGGGAGTGGGACGTTACTGGACAGGAAGTTTAAGTTTGGGCTGTGAAGGACCCTGGTGCGCCATGCCGGTGCCATTGGATTCTGTCCTGCAAGTGAAGTGGAGGCCATTTGTAGCCTATTGTATCCTATTTGTATCTGTATTCCTGCAGAGCAGAAAACAGTCTTCAAAGAGGGATGATGGGGCTAAGTATGCAGACCGAGAGATCAGTTATAATCTTGCAATCATCTAGATCAGTGTTCTCACTCCAAAAGAAAACGTGTTTGACACTGTGACTTGGGATTGAATAAACAAGGCTTACTTCGTGCAGTGCATTCAGTATTCCGTATCCTATTCTAATTTCATTGAAAAATGCTAGCCCGGACAATCTAAATTAATTTCAGGTCCTGCTAATTGTTCATAACCTGCAACTTGAAAATCACTTATTTAGACGAATGATAATGAAGTCCTAAATGAAGGTCATGGCATCAAATGGAGAGAAGATGCAACTGGGAATAATTAGAAAAACAGAGGAAAGATGACTTCGTGATTTATTGGACTCAGGCGCATGGAAGAGCCAAGAATGACTGAAGTTCTCTGGTTGAGAGCCTGGGTAGATGATGGTACTCCAAACTGAGATTTTGATAGAGTAAAAAAAAAAAAACACAAACCAGTCTTGGGGTAAAATATTAAGTTCAGTGTTGAATACACTAGATTTGGGATTTCTATGGGAAAATTATAGTTAGGGAAAGATGTAAGGATGAGAGATATGGTTTAGGAATCAGCATGTGGGGGATAAGTAAAGCAGCAGGAAAGACTGAAATAATTGAGAGTTTGCATATCATGAAAAGAGAAAACACTGAGAGTGAATTGTGGGTAAAGCCAGCATTGAAATGGGAGGCTAGGGAAGAGGACGCAGTGAAGGAAACTGAGAATTAATAATCAAAGGACCAACTGGGGAGTGAAGAGATACTAGCTTCAAGGAAAAAGAGCAGTCAACTCTATCACATTCTGCAGACGTACAGGTAGAATCTGAATTCCTCATCTAAGAGGCCCTGGTAACCATTGTCCAGACTTTCAGGAGAGTGGTAGGGTCGGAAGAATGACTGCAGTGGGTTGAGGAAAAGCAGTTAGAATGTATCGCAGACAAATCTCAAAGATCACCTTTAAATTGAAAGTAGAGCTGATAGTATGTAGGCTGGGTGTCAGTTAAGCCGAGAATATCTTACTCAACTCAACTTTGTATCCAGAGGACACAGATGCCATCGAGAGAGAACAAACATAAATGCATGTTAGGAAAATGAGGAGAGATCCGTGTGGACTGGTATGTGTGACTGGCACTCTAGTTTTCTGAGTCTCTCCGTCCTCGTTTTGACAGTGTCTTCTTGCTTTCCAAAATCCAGATCCTCGAGGAGCTGGCTGGATTGGCTTGGCGAATACCAGTATCTCCCTCGGGCTGAGCCCGCAAGCCAGGTTGCCTCCCCAGCCTTGGCTCCCGGTTATGGATGCCTTAGTTTACCCTCTGTCCCAGAGGTAGCCAGGATGTGCACAAAACCGGTGTAATGCATTTTATTTGCTCCATAAAATGTAACTTTTACACAGTTTGCCACAAAGATTTGGACGGTGCCTACAGCGTTTCACTTAAACGTTCTCCGTTTAATTAACAAAGCACTTACAGTTTGATCTCCTGGGAAAATCATTCTAAGTGGGCCATGCAGCACATATATCTTTCTTTTCTTCACGGGAGCGTTCCACCACTGAGTGTCTTAGGTCCACACGTGTGTGCGTGGGTGCGTGTGTACGTACTTACATGGATAGAATTAACCAGGTTGATAGGCAACCGTAGGTCAGTTCTTAGAGTTTAAACTTGATACAAATGCAGTTGTCACTAGGTGTTTGAGCAGTGGATTATGTAAGGGCCTGAGTTCTCATTGCTGTATGTCGTCTCTTCCATTTTCCTGTATTGTGCTATTTCAGGAGGATTTTTATGCAAGTGAGGAAAAGACAGCGGTGCTCATAAATCTTTGAGGCTGCTTACTCGCCTGGTTATCTATTTTGAAGTAATTACCACTTCTCGAAAGCTTCTGTCTTGAAGTCATTTTTACGAAGTAAAATTAATTCATCACCTATTCTTCTTCTGAATCTTATCACAGAAGTTTAAAAATTCATTCTTGGAAAATTCTTATTGCCCAAGTAAGTTCATTTGAGGAAATGAATAATCATCTAAAACGCAATTCTTTCTTTCTAAAGGACTTAGTAATCGCTGACCTCCCGTGTTACATTTCCACGTCCATAGCGTAGCACACTTGCATTCTTGTGTGGAGTACCAGCATAAATCAGGGGATCTTCTTGAGTCCGACTACCTCGAGCCTCCAGGGGTAAGGGAAAAAAGGCAGCACTGATCACAACGGAATAATAATGAGAAGGCAGGCACGGCAACAGGAAGTAATTGCTAAGGGTGTCCCAGATCAGAAAATAAACAGATGAGAGAGGTGGCAGTAGGGCTCACAAGGTTCCAACCTAGGGAACCGAAAACTGAAGCTGGTATGTTCTTTCACCGTAAGCTTCGTGGAACAGCTGCGTGGAAATGCCCGCCAGGCAAAGACACAGGCAGTGCTTCCTGTGGGGGTAAAAAGTTAAGATGAAAACGGAAGGAAGGATGGAAGGGGCAAATCAGGGCGTGATGTAGGATAATCGTGTGTTTACTCGTGCAGGCTTTTCTGTGTTTATTAACGTGAATACCGTATTAACTACAACTGAGAAATAACGTCTTCGCTACTGATTCCCTTCGGCTAAATTTTAGGTATCCAGTGGCACTTCTGAGGGGGTTTAAGTGCTATTTTGAATGTTTCGTCTTTTAAAAAATGTCTTACGTTTCTTTTTTGTGTTTTAGCTATGAAGATGGCCAAGTTGGAGATGCGAATATTAACACACAAGAAGGAGGCATTCACAAAGAGATCCTTCGAGTAATTGGTAATCAAACTGCTACTGGTTAAAGGACCACCATTTAATTAACATGATTTGAAAGCCTTCCTCGGGTTCAAAGCTGGATTTTGAACTGAAGAAGATGATAAAATAATTTATTGTTATTATAAACAAAAGTAACCCTTTGAATACGGATTTTTTTCTTAGTATTTCTAAGTATCTCATTAATTACCTAAAATGGTATAAAATTTATCAATTGTAGGGTTATGGAATCTAGTAATAAAATTGCAACAGCACTTAAACTGAAGTTTGGGTTGCTCACACAATAAACAGATTGAAAAAACAGTTTTGTGCTGATATTTTTATATTAAACTCTTTAATTGGAAATTTGATATTATATACTGACATTTTAGGTTACCAAAATAGAACTGAGAACATTTTATAATGACGTCTAAATCTATACAGTACTTTGCAATAAGTATGTTTGCACATTCTGATGTGCTTATTTAATTAGTGGTATGAATACTCAAATGTTTCGGGGAGGGAGGTTTCCTATTCTCTTGTTATTTTTTTCTTAATACAAAAACAGTTAGGTCTTAGATGCAGTGCTTTGCCCAAGAGTATGTAATGTACATATCTATAGACTGATGCATCAGAATGTGTGATCGTGCATATATGTGTGTATATGCTCATATATATGTTTTGACAACAGAGATGGCATGGCTCCCCAATTCTATGCTCATTTAATAAAAAGAAAATAATATTCAGTAAGCAGTAAATCTGGACATAAACCAAGATATGAGTCAAATTTACCACCATTCATTCACTGAAGATATTTAGAAACAATTTTTCTATTTAAATAATTTCCACTTCAGTTAAAATTCAACTCTTTTATAACATTATCTAACCGTTATAATTTGGGGAACACGGATGCCCCAGGTGGACTAACTCTATATTGAAATGATTATAAGTGTAAAAGAAAGGCCTCAGAATTTAAACAAACGGTATATATTTTTTATTTCCTATAGTGGAACATTTTTGAAATTTATTTACACCACACCAGCATTTTTTATATTTTTTCATCTAATACCTCTGCTTATTTTTTTTTCTTATTGAGAAAGAAGACAAACTTTGAAGTTTCTTTTATATTAAAAGAACACAAATAAGTTCATAGAGAATAATAACACCAGCTCTTAGCATTTTCCTTTCAAGAGTCACGTGCTCATCAAAATCATTTCTATTTCTTCGGGTCCTAAAATTATTCATCGTAAGTTTTAGACAGTGTTTATTTTCCTCCGTGGTGTCTTTGGAATAAGGCCATTCATGAGAGCAGATTAATTAGCAAGTCTGCCACTCTATTCAAATTCTGAATCAAGGCTCATATCTGATTCTAATTTATTTAGAAAGAAAAAAATAAATAAGAATGTTTAGTCATTTGCAAGTATAATGTTATAACTTCTGTGTTTATTTCCTTTGGCATAAAAGGTGAGCAATAAGGTCATACTCGTTGTTAAGGGTTGCTATCTAAGGAGTATTTACTAATTGTTTGTTTTCTTACATTGTAAATAATTGGTATGCCACTTATTTCTGCAAAAATAGACTTGAAGTGGTTGGGATATTAATCTTTGTGACAGGATCCACTTAAAACATTGATCTGTTCTGACTTGTGCCTCTGAACTCAAAGCCAGACTGAGGAATCGTGTTGGCATGGTAGGGCCAAGCTACAGTATCTTACTTAGTGTTCTGTGACCAGACACTTGAAGACTTTACCTGGGACAAGAGGACGATTTGCTTTTTTTCTGTCAAGATCCCCCAAGTCTTCCAAATCCCTTTGACTGGGTTTTAAAAACAGTTTTAAGCAACAAAATTATTTTTCAAATTAATTTTGTGGCACAGTCTTCTGAATCTTATATAACATCACTGTGAAGATGTATTAGCCGGATTTAGAGATTGAATTCTTGGAGCCTCTAGCACCACCGAGGCACCTCCTAAAACTCTCTCTAGTGCTTCCACATGTAGTTTTAAGACCTAATCACTCAGGTGTTTGACTTTGCAGTTGAGTGATCGTAAGGAGTGAAGTATTGGAGTCTGAGGTGGAAGGGTACCTTGGAGGACTCAGGGGAGAGTATTTCAGGGAGGAAAAACTGGCATAAGGCAAACTTCTACTGCCAGTTCAAGAATAAAAATAAAAGTAGATTCACCTGTTAGAGCAAGGGAAGTGGTTGATAGTTTCCATGCCTACTATTACAGACAATGGACATCTTTCATGATGATAAAATCAGATGTCTCCTAATGGTAATTCATTGAACACTATTGCAATGCAGAATGACAGATTGTAAGTTTGTTTTGAAAAATTAAGTTCAGAACCTTTGTAAGCAAATATTTTAAGTATTTGAGCCAGTGGGATAACTATCGCATCCTGATACTTATCTTTATTTTTAAAGAATCTAATTTCAATATCTATCACTAGTAAATGAATATCATGCTTCCAAGATCCAAGTAGGTCTTTAAATGTAGAAGTTTGAACATTATCATGACTTGATTCAGTCACCCCATTAAGATATTACCTATTGACATATTTGATGATTCCAACCATGTGATATTGTATTGTATTTATATGATATTTGAAGTCTGTTCACTGATGCTTTGTAATATTAATTGTGTATCCATTACTACTTAATATTAACCCACTGAGGAAAGGTAATCATTTATTTTCATTCTTGAAGTAGGGGAAGAAGAACCTTAATTACTTTTTCCTGCATTACTGATTTTGTAAACATTTCACTATGAGTAATTTGTCCTCTTTCACTGTCCACTGTATTAAAAAAGAGAAAAAAATGATTGGACATTCAAGAAGAGAAAAAAATAATAATATACTTATAACCTAGTACTGTAGAAAAATTTATGGTAAGGCATTTTTGGTGCCTTAGATTGCATTATTTTGAAATGATTTTTTTTTTTTTTTTTTTTGCTTCGCAAATCTCAGTCAAATATTGGGTGTGAAGGTGGTTTTCAATTTAAAATTTGAATGAGTGCCCCATCCTTAAACTCAGTAGCAAATATGTGATGTAAGAAACCAACCCCAAAACTGTTGTTAATGTTATGAATATCTCTCACTGAAAAATTGGAGAGTTTAGAAAAGACATCTCTCAGTTATTCTCCACTTTGCTAAAAGAAACTTTTAATATGCAAGTCTATGAATTTTTGATATCACTGAAAGAATTTTAGCAGTACTTTATACCATAATACCATAACTTGGCAGAGGCCATGGCATTTGAGAAAGTTTTAAGGAAAAACTCATCATCCTTGTTAATGTCTGGATGCCTTCATCAGATAGTAATTTAATATGTCATGAAGGGCCACTCAACCTTGGACTGTCTACTACTTAAGTATGTGGATTTCATAGTAGCACTTAAAGCACATTGTAAAAATATTAGGATGTTATTTGATTGTTCTGCTGAATTCTTCATTATAACACTACCTCAAGACGAATGATAGACTGTTTGTTAAGGTAAATTGGTTTCTGGTCAAAGAACCAATAAAATTTTGCAAATGGAAGCTATCAAATAATTCAGCCAAGACTGTGCTGGACATAGATATTGTCAGTTACCTCTTGACAGTGGAGAAATATGGTTATTTCAGTCACTGGTGATGAATGACATAGCTAAGACCCAGTGAGTTATATAAAGGGGTTTCAAGGCAAAATTTGAATATAATTAGCTCCCTCTAAGATTGGTTTTCTCCATGGGCCAATTTTACGTCCATTCACCTAAGCCCCAAACAATTGCCCACTTACAGTTAAAGGATTAAAATACTCAACTGCTTTGCCAGAATGGCAGACTGAATATTCAGTTATTTTGGCATTGAATGCCTGCTCAATTTTTGTCAGATTATATATAAATTTGATGTATATTATTGTCCAGTCAATTTTTCCTGGAGATTTTGTATACTCTATGATATATTAGGATAAGTTTTTGTAGGTTAAAAGAATTTCAAGTAGTTTTTAGACAAAACATATCCATGAGTGTGAAAAAGCTGTGTTGAAGAATAGATTACATTACACATTTACCAGCAAGTCAGTAAAAAAAATAGTGCTTATTTACATAGTCAACATAATTTAATGTTCTAAAAATATTTTCTTCAATCTGCCCAATATTTAATGTATCATTTGAGATTTAAAAAAAATGCAGCCACTCCTTTATGTAAACATTAAGAGATGCCTATGTTTCTTTAACTATCCAGCCTTCTTTACAATAAATTTCTTGACTTTTGTGCACAAAATAGTATTGCAACCTGCTATTTAGCCTTTGGTGCCTTAGAGTTATTATAAATATTTAACAATATGTACATAATGTAAATACTGCCAAGAGATCACTAAGGCCAAATATTTTCTCTATTCACTTTTTATTGCACTTGCTTTCTATTGCTACTTAAGCCTCTTTTATCCAGCTTTGTAATAGTTCTAACATTGTAGCCAATGTAAATGTTTACTTTCAATAAATCTGAATTTGTTCAACAAGTACGGTATATGTGGGCACTATTTTGAAAACCTGGCTAGGCCTTAGAGATTCCTGATGATGAATCTTGCTTCTGGGGACTAGATATTTGAAATTCTCAACAAACTCTAAAAACAATGTTGCCTTTTTCACTTATAAAGTACTTTTAAAATAAGAGGGAATAAGGGGAAAAAAAAAAAACCTTTCTTGCCAGTATTCCCCCCACATACTTGTGACAGATTTAACTGGCCATGTTGAGTACCATTTTTATCTCAAATTCTGTCAAGAAATACAGGACTGAAACAAAATATTTATACATTCTATAGGTATGCTCTCTAAACACCCAGGCATAATATCAAAAGGAGCATTTCAAAGGAATCATCTTGAATTTTCTAAGCATTTCGGACTTCATTAGTAATTGGAAAATGATTTTTAAACCACTATTTTTTATAACAGACATCTCATTAACTGAGTAAGACATTAGTCCATAAAAAAATTGGTTTTCTTAACACATGAATGGTAAATATGAGGAACTAAGTTTAGATTCCCACAAGAAATAACATTTTTTACTCATGTTACATATACAGCTGAGAAAACATGGATAGCAAAATTCTGTTTATCAGACTTGGTTTCAGTTACTCTAGAAATACTTGTGAAGAGTCTGGTGTGCGTATTTACAGTCACAATATCTTTATAAGGAATAGAGATTTTGTGTCGGCCTTAAGGAACTTTCAATCTATTTAGGAAAAGCAAAACCATGTTTGGAAATAATTCATGAATCACACAAAAACAACAATGTTGAATGGAAAAAAAGACCAAAAATGCAAGCAACGCTTAGGAAGAGAGAACAGATGATCTACATCATAGCTAAGGGGGAAATACCATCAAAGATCCACGGTGTTAGCTGGACCCTCAATACCCCATAGACCTTCCCCACCCTGAGGACAAGGCCTTTAAAACAAAGAAGAAAGGTAAATCGGCATATGAAGGAAAGTAAGCTTACAGATGCAAGGATCTTGAGTGAACCTACACAAAGTCATAAATACTTTTGAATTCATTGAACTAAAATCTGCAATTCAAGTGACATTTTGAATCCTTAAATTAGTGTTAATGAGTAGTGTATTACTAATTTCCATTTACTTTTTCACCAGATACTTTTGGTAATCTTTTTGCAATAAAGTTATAATGATTTACTTGTATATCTGTTTCTGTTTTATTGTAGATAATACATATATTAGAAAGCACTAAATTATTTGAATTTTTAGCTTTTGATTCCTCAGCCAAATTTTTTTTTAAAGATTTTATTTATTTATTTGTCACAGAGAGAGATCAGATCACAAGTAGGCAGAGAAGCAGGCAGAAAGAGAGGGAGAAGCAGGCTCCCTGCTGAGCAGAGAGCCTGATGCGGGCCTCGATCCCAGGACCCTGAGATCATGACCTGAGCCGAAGGCAGAGGCTTTAACCCTCTGAGCCACCCAGGTGCCCCTCAGCCAAATTTTTGATGATCTCTTGTGACTTCATGGCTCAGTCTTACTCACTTCTGGAACTGCCATTCCCTTTACACTGAATCTGCATTCCTCATCATAGGAATATAGTTGGCAATGTATTGCGCAGTCCTACATCCTAGGCCAACTAAAAACCCTTTTAACCCTGACCTTTTGGAAAACCAATGTTGAGAATCCCCAAGACTTTGTTGAGTGTTTATTTGGCCTCTATTTCCGTTCCCAACCTCCAAGTCTCTCTTTTTTAATTATTTCAAATAGTAGTGACTTCTAACTTAAATCTAGGAACACTGACAATTTCCAAGCTATCAAACATACACATTGTTTAAAAATTGTGTATTCTTGAATTTTAGATAAGAGAAATTTTTTTTTTAAGATTTTATTTATTTATTTGACACAGAGAGAGAGACTACAAGTAGGCAGAGAGGCAGGCAGAGAGACGGGGAGAGGAGGAAGCAGGCTCCCTGCTGAGCAGAGAGCCTGATGTGGGCCTCAATCCCAGGATGCTGAGATCATGACCTGAACCGAAAGCAGAGGCTTTAACCCACTGAGCCACCCAGGCGCCCAGAGAAATTTTGATTACATAGGATTTGCTTTATCTAGCACTTTATAATTTAGAAAGCACGTTCACATAGTCTCATTTACCCTTCAGAATGACTCTATGAGAGGTACTAGCAGATTTCTTTATCTTCTAGATAAGAAGTTAAATAGTTTGTCGAAAGAGTCACTAGGCTCCAAACCTAGGGCCAGAGTTTCTGAGTCTCATCTCTGCTCTTTCTGATAAGCCATGTTTATTATTGCTGAGATCCCAGCTCTGCAAAACAGAAAACTAGTGGAAGAATTACAACAGACTAGGGGGATGAGTCAATGAAGATTTTTAGGTCTGATTGCCTTGAAGAACTCTATCAGGGAATCATTAGAACCATTCATAGGCTAGGTGTGATTTTATTCTAGAGAGCCTGGAGGGAAAGAAGTCTGTGCTTGATGTAATTGACAATGGAAAAGTCATTGCCAGCTCTTGGTGAGTGATGTCATGGAGTGGAGTTTTGGAAGTAGGTTGGCAGCCATATTCAGAAGGATTTCTGAGAGAGGCAGAAAGCAAGAAGCTATGAATCAGTTTTAATAATTCTCAAGGGTACAGAGGCCTGGAGAAGAATTGAGGAAACAAATAGATAGACAAAACAGAATTTAGGATAGAGCTGAAAATTAGTAAACAAGAGACACAATTTATGTGTTAGGATAACAATATAAATTAATAATTTTCCTCTGAATTTTTTATTGGAGATCAATTAAAATTCTCATATTCCTTTCAGTATTTGGGAAAGAGAAGAGCTAACTGAAAACAATGTCTCTACACCGTCTATAAAAGCATGTATTCTTCCCTGTGAAGAGTAAGGGTGGGCTATCCTGATCCACAAAGGGACATGTTTGTGAATGTCCTTCTCCTCCCACCTATGAAGCCTGTAAATACTGAGAAGTGCAAGAGAGTGGTTGCACTAGGTTAGTAAGTTCTCATATCTGTTTCGATATGATATACCTTTTCCTAGATCCATTAAATTGTGTGTGTGTTGTCCAGTTGTATCTGTGTGTTGTGTGTTTGTGTACAAAGCACTATCACCTAGGGAACACTTAAGACTCACTGCCCAAGATGGTGGCACCTCACTCTATGTGCTCTACTTGGAAGACACTGTCCACCATGAATGGCTCCAGCTCCCACCTGTAATGATGATTCCTAAACCTGCGGGTCTCGTTCCTCTCTCTCTCCTGAGCTTCCGATTGACAGGATCAAATAATGCCCAGCAAACATCTCTTCCTCGGTGTTTCAGAGATACCTCAAATAAACAGCCTGAGCTATTCCGCTCTCCTTTCACCCTTCTCTCAATGAACCACTGAATGGCCATCCCATCCACCTGTTCACTCAAGCCAGGAGAACAAGTCATCCCCTATTACCCTTCCTTTCATTCAGTCCCCACCAATAAATAGCCAGGCCATTTAATTCCTCTTTGTGGGTGTCTTGAGTGCATTCAAGTGTCTTGATCTTTCCTGGGACTTCTTTTGTTAACTTCTAAATGGGTTATAGCAGTAACCTGCTATGGCTCTCCTTGACTGAATGCGGTGCTTTCTACCCAGAACAGATCCTCGGCTAGCACGGATGAGGACAGCCCTATGAAAGCT
Organism: Ailurus styani; assembly: GCA_002007465.1. Classification (NCBI taxonomy): domain Eukaryota; kingdom Metazoa; phylum Chordata; class Mammalia; order Carnivora; family Ailuridae; genus Ailurus; species Ailurus styani. The sequence continues at coordinate 2,322,414 of LNAC01000252.1, read as the reverse complement.
AAGATGCTGAATACCTCTGTATGTTAGTAAATAGACACAGCTCCACTTACACGTGCCTGGAGACAGCAAGTCAAGAGTTAACTCATAAGACCCTCCTGCCCTTTGGTCCCAGCTAAATAGGCTACTGGATATTTTTAATATCACAAGTGCTTCTACCCCCTTTTATAAAATGCCCATTTTCCCAAAATGCAAACCTGATTGTATCGGCCCCTTCCTTAAAATCTTTCAATGCCTCCTAACATATCCCTCAAAATAAAACTTCTGGCCCCTTCGTCCCTCTTTTCCCTCTCCAGCCTCATTTTTTACCAACACCACAGCAACCCTGATACTCTGCAGCGGAGCCTCACTGAATTTATCCGCAGTCCGGAGAACAGCCTGTTGCTTCTCACCTCTCCTAGCCCTTTTCCCTCTGCCCAAGACAGTCCCACTTCCGTCTCCAAGTTTCACTCCCCATAGCCTTCAAACTGTTTTCACTCCTTCCACCTACCCTCTTCCTCCCACACTGGACCAGGTGAATCGTCTAAATCTTCTCAGAGGATCTGACCAGAGCTCATCCATCTCACTTAGCACACAGTGAAAAGGTTTACTGAGCACCTGCTTCTTTCCCCCGGTGGCCCTTCTTTCTTGCTCCCAGGCACGGATTATTTTCAGTCCCAAGTAAATATTTTGGCACTTAGTACATACATAAAAAATAACTTACAAATATCTGTCTGATGAAGATGGTCTTCAAATAAAGCAACATTAAAGCCAAAAATCTTTAGAATATGTCCTCTGATTGGCACATAATCTATTCATAAATCTAAACAACCACTCAGCAGGAGGAATTAGCAAGCCACAGCTGTTATCACCATCATCACCATCATCATCCTCATCATCGGCTCCAGCTCCAACTCCATCAGCAGAAGGAAATATAGAAATCCCTGGACGTTGCTAACACCTACTCTCTCTTGTCACCCTGGAAGTATATATTTCCATCATCCAGTTATTCATCTTAAGTTTGGATCAAGCAATAAATACCTGGTTTGGAAGGTCATTTTGAGGGCCCAGAATGAAACATAAAGCTGGATACTCACAGATTTATAATTTAATGTCAGTAATTTGCATAATCAAAGGATCATTGCTTTGCTAAATAATTACCTTAAATAATGAGCCTCTTTAGCATATTTAAGAGTTCATTTACAGGTCATTAATTGCTTGACATACTTGGAAGAGAGATACTTTAAGCTAAAGTTCTAATCCTCATTACCAATAAAAATAAATCAGTGATGGAATTAAGTACATCTATAATTACAAGTCAATGGCGAAATAAGTTTCCTTCCAAAGGAATTGCTTTCTTCTAACATGGTATAAATTGTAACGAACTTGAATTTTATTATACGTACTTACTACTCTGTGACATCTAACTAAATTTTTGCAGCTGTGTAATTGGGAGCATTTCTATTCTTTATGTGTTTCTGGGTTAACTTCTGGGATACGTATTTCTTAATAGTTGTAGGCTTACAGCATAATCAATATTCTAGTGCTGAGATGCAGCAGCCGTGGAGCGGTGTAGCTTTCTGCAATTTATTATTTGGAACCTTTTTCCTTGAGTTTCTGCCTATTGCAAATCTATCCATAATTCAAGGCCAAACTCATGTACCCTCAAGTACATGAATACTTTCTGGATCATCCAGCCATAAACGATAACTCCCTGCTCCAAATTCCTGCAATACTTTGTAGTTCTCTTGGAGCACTGACATAGTTAACACAGTTTCTGGGGCTTTTTGGGTAAAAAATTACATTCCTGAGCATTATACTCTACCCACTACCACCAGTAGTCTCTCTCTGCTGACGTTATGCTTAATTTCATAACTTTAATTTGTTAGACATTTGGTGTTTAATTTTTTGAAACCTTTTAGTTAAATAGCATTTTAAATTCCTATTAGCATTACTGAAGAAAGTGTTGAAGAATGAGTCCCCCCACTTTGGACCGAAGGGGACCACAGTCTCTCCTCATCTCTTTCATATCTTGTCCACTTCTACTACTCAATTGGGTTGATTTGGGAGAAGTAGTAGGTCAGCATTACCGGTTGGCTGCATCATGTAATGAAGAATAACAGATCCAGACTTTCTTTCCATCCTCATGGCAGTTTCCTTAATTCATAGAGGATAAAAGGGACTGGTCATACATTAGACGTGAGGCAAGATAATCAGCTACATATGCATTCAAAAGGCATCTGCAAACACCTCAATTTGCTTTTTAACATACAGAAGTTTTTTTAAAAATATGTAAGCAAATAGTAAATTTTGTAAACGATTTTGTTTTATAATATTTTGGTTTGTAATATATAAAAAAAGACATCGTTTTTCAGGGATCTGAAAGGTTATTTCAGCTCACATAATTCAAAGAATGAGGGTTTAGAAGAGTGCACTAGCACATTTTTCCATCGAAATAACAGTGCTGATGGCTTATTGACTACCTTATTTCTGTTCAAGGCACCTCCATTCGTGAAGTCACCACATTGAAAATCATTTCTCTTGCCCACTAAATCCACTCAGTCTTAAGAGCTGTCAGGTCTCCATCCAAAATATCTCTGCTCCCTGGGAACACTGCAATATTTGTCAGTTCTAATATTTTCATTTATCTCTTCAAATCATTTATTTTTTTCTAAGCCCATTGTATGTACCAGTTTTTGTGACACATGTTCTTTACATGCTTGTTTTCACCATCCAAGAAGTGGTTCCTGCCTTGCAAGAGTCCACAATCACTAAGCGAGGACAGCTAGAGGCAGTTGCAATCTGGCATGCTGCCCGAGGTGATTGGGGGGAACATGGAAGGAAACCTCTCACCCAGCCTTGAAGATCTCCTCATCAGGGTCCTGTCCTGCTCAAAAGATTTTGTGGTTTCTCATTACTTCATGGACCACAGATTCTAACACAGCACTGAAGCTCTGTATGAAGAAACTAAACAGTTCTACTAAACAGTTCTCTATTTTCATATATATGTCACTTCCCGTGACTGTTATTTCCAGTCAAACTAGGATCCCCATTAATCCCTGAATCCACCAAAACTTGGACTTTGTTCATTCTGTCTTTCCTTACCCCATTTCCCTACGAGTCAACTCATTCTACACACTACCACTGTCAGATCGCTGGGCTTTTATCTTTCCTTAAAAATCTCAAAGAGAATCCTACCTCATCTCTGAAGCCTGTCACTGGATGCAGTCTCACAGCCATTAATGTGAACATTTCTCATGGTTCCATCACATTCTGCCATGGGTATGAGCAACCGCCTTGCTCCATTTCTTCCACTAGACTGAAAGCTCGTCCAGATAAAAAACTTTGTTTTTTGGTGTCCTTCAAGACCTGAATAATTTAGCATCAAATATTTTTGAATGAATGAAAAACATATAACTTGAAAAATCCGTGGGCAGTGGGCGCCTGGGTGGCTCAGTGGGTTAATGCCTCTGCTTTTGGCTCAGGTCATGATCTCAGGGTCCTGGGATCGGGGCCCGCATCGGGCTCCCTGCTCAGCGGGGAGCCTGCTTCCCCCTCTCTCTGCCTGCCTCTCTGCCTCCTTGTGATCTCTCTCCCTCTGTGAAATAAGTAAAAAAATAAAATCTTTAAAAAAAAAAAAAAAAAAAGAAAAATCCGTGGGCAGAGCGGTATTATTGTATGCTATGGGCACTTCCTTAAGCAGTTTCTGCTCTTCCCCCGCAATGGTCCCAAATTATAAACTGAGGGTAAATTAATGTCTTAAGTCTTGTTTTGCACATTCACTACAACAAAATGCTACTTGTGCCAATAGCAACTGGAAATCCCCTCTGGGAAAAAAGAAAATAGTTGAACCTCAACTTGGGATCCTGATTATCTCTGTTTCCTATTCTGTCTTGAAAACACTGTTTTGATAGCTTTCTCACAACCTGTTTGTCATGACAAAGCCTGGCCAGGCCTGGTCAGGATTCCTGTGGTTGTTGGGTAGAGAAGGGAAACAAAAAGAAGGTAAACCCTTATGACTCTCCTTTCCCTCAAAATTGTAGCCTCCAGTTGCCACTGGTCCCTCCCCTCATCCTCAGGAGGGATAAACTTCCTGTTTCAGCTTTATTTATGAGACTCCCAGGAGATGCACAAAGAGAGAAATTCCTTTGCCATATTAGATGGAACTAGTTTATTCCTTTGAGTATCCTTGTGACTACTTTTTTCCTGTGGGCAAAAAAGAAAGAGGGTTGGGAAGGGATCCCCAATAAGCTTAGGTTGTCTTTCCCGATTGGAAAAGCCCTCAGAAAACCTGGAAACATTAGCCACGCGTGTTTTCCCTCATGTGCGCTGATGAGGTGGGCACGAGGAGAGAAGTTAGGAAGGAAGCTGCCTTTCCTTCCACAACCCACAGAGCAAAGGACCCAGGTCAGAAGCAACAGGGAAATTGGCATGATAATCTCAGAGCCCTCAGACACCCAGAAGAGTATCAAGAAATTTATTTCTTGGCCTCTTATCTAGAGGTCTCATGTTAACCCTGACTCTGTCCCACACTGATTTCCCATGCTACTTTTTATAAATAATATTCAACTTGCTCTTTAAGTGCTTAGTAGCTTGGTTTTTCTTTATAGGACTGCCACCTTTATTTCAAGTCGTCTAGCTCTTCAGGTCTCTCTCTCTATATAAATATATATATTTGTCTGCTGTTTTCCATTTTATTTGTCTATGTGAGTGCTTTCCTCAGCATGACTGCAGCTGCTCTCCTACCCACACCTCCACAACCGTGCTCCAAGCCATGTGTGTTGACGTGTTTTCAGAAACATCAGTCTGGAAGCTGAGAAGGTGAAAAGTTGGCCCATACTGGGTTGTGACATTGTTGACAAGCTGTCATCATCTGAGGACATGCAGACAAAAGGTGAGCCACATGAGCACAATTTAGGAATGTAGGTAACCACGACTTTCCATGTCACCACCAAAAGACCTCACGACAGCAGAGAGATCAAAGTGAAAAGACTTAAAGGCAGCGACAGGGACTGACATTTAATAAAGATGGCAAAGGCGAGAAGTGAAATATCAAGTCCAGGCTCAAAGATAGCAACATCTCTTCACAACAGAACTATCTAGTGTGTTCAGTTGGCCAAAGAGAGCCTGGAATTCATTCATTTGCCCTTTGTTTTCCCAGAAAGTACAGAATGGACCTCTGAGTACTCTGGATACTCTAATTAATTAGACCTTTTATTTTCGGGGATTTCTAGGCTCTATATAATTTCTAGACTCTATATAATTTCTAGACTCTTGATAATCTGATTGATGTTCCCATCAATCCAGTCTTTTCTCTCACCATTTCTCCTATCCCAATGCTCTCAATCATTCTTTTTCATATGTCTTTTCAACCACCGTGAGTCTGTCTGCTCTCAGGCCTCAAGTTTCTCCCCTTGCCTAGAAGGTCCTTTTCTTCTGTCTTCCAGGTACCAGTCCCCACTATATACCTACAAACCCAAGCTAAGCTCTGTCTCCTTCATGGCTTCCTTCCACAGTGTAATCTTATTGTTTAGAGGTATGCTGTGAGGTTGGTTGGTTTATTTGGTTTTTGTCTCCCTAATATCTTGTGAAGACCCAGGAGGAAAAGTATGTCATTTTTAAAGATTTATTTATTTATATTAGAGAGAGAGAGAGAGAGGGAAAGAGAATGAGCACAAGTAGGGGGAGTGTCAGAGAGAGAGACTCCCCTCCAAAAGGAGCGCCTGATTCAGGGATCAGTCCCACGACCCTGAGATCATGACCTAAGCCGAAATCAAGAGTCGGATGCTCAACTGACTGAACCACCCAGATGCCCCAAGAAAATATCACTTATACTTTAGATTTCTGCAAAGATCAACATATAGCAAGTACTTGATAAACAATTGTTGAATAGACCAATTGAATTGACCAAGATAATTGAGTGTTGAAAGCAGAGAATGAGAAAGTTTGAGAAAGACTGGATATGTAGCCAAGAAAAATCCTATATAATATTATTTATTCCTACTTCTTTGTCCACACAGCACCCATAGGTACTTCTGTCTAAATTTATCTCACAAATGTAACATTCACATTGATGTCTCTTTATGTCTTCTGAGGCTGAGGCCCAGGACTCATTCATCTGTCCCATTCGCCTTAGTCCAGTGCCTGCTACAGAGTAAGACCTCAGGATACCCCAGGAAATGAGCCAGTTGCCCAATGCAGAGATGAATTAATGAGAGAAAGCAGCAAGATGGACCTCAGAGAATCCCTGCTCAGGCTTATCAGGGAAGTATGTCTTGTGTTGAAAATACTCCTGTGGGACCAGTAGAAACACATCTTTGGGCCAAGGTTTGGGTGTCTGGGGGAAGGGGGAGGCAGGCCTTCTAAGCAAGGGGAACTGTGCAAGAGTCCACATGAGAGTGGAAACAGTGAATGTGCAGTGGGGGAGAATAGGTTTTCATTATTTTACTCCCTTTCAGTGCTTGGAGCTGTGTCTTATCTCTGTTTTCTCTGACTTTACCTTTCTCATCTCTACCTTCCTTATCCTCTCCACTCTTCCTCTTAAACTCCAATAATCCTGAAATGCAAACTGAGTGTAGACAAAGAGCAAGAGAACCAAGAGACACTGCAGAGGCTGAGGTGTTGTAAACAGTATGAATGAGTGAATCAGGACTGAAGGTAGGGCATTTTCTAATAGGACAGACATAGTAAGCAACTTGATGCATTTCAGTATTGAATTCTATTTGAATTGAATGCAAAAAAAAAAAAAAAGTAAGTAGTTAACTAGACTCCAGGTTCTCTGCCAGGCACCTGGTGGATACAAATGTGATCCCCTTAATCTTTACCCTCCAGGAGTGTATGCTCTATGCAGTCCTTATTAATAAGAATTTAGTGATGATGATTATTAAGACTATGTACAATGCATTTTTCACTTAATACTTAACAATAATCTTTGAAGTTGATGCCATTGTTATCCCCATTTTACATATTAGAATGCTGAGGCAGAAGGGCACAGGGATTCGGCCAGGGTCACATATTCAGTGAATGGTGGAACCGAGGCCATCCAACCTGACTTCACACTCTTAACTGCTCTGTGATTTTGGTTCCGTCCTTCTGATCAGCACAATGCCAAGCACAGAATCAACATGCCAAAATGTTTGCTGAACTGAATCACTTTTATGCAGTGTTTATAAAGTCTTTATCCACGCCTTTTGGGCTAATTTTGGCATTTATGATGGCCCAGCAAAAGACCTTGGCCAGTGAGAGGACCTTAGAGGAATGAGAAGAATAGCTGCTAATATAAATGCTACTCACAGCACTTAGAGAGTTTTGCCAACAAGTTCAGCAGAATCCTGGAAATGTCTGCTCCAGAAGGGCTTGGGATCAATTTCAGTGCCCTCTTGTCTGCCCAGACTGCAGAAGGCAAATCTAATGCTCTGCTTACAGAATGTTGAATACAGCATCTGCAAGACGAGCTGTAGGGACAGGCTATGTTCTGCGAAACACAGCAGAATGAAACCCAGAAACTGTCAAACCAACTCACATTGCCTGGAACACGGTGACCTGGGTAATCTTCTGGACTATGAAACCTTGGAATAGTATCAGATTTATGAGGCCCAAATAAAACACCCAGAAAACACAGCACGTATATAGGACTTGTAAGCTATCCATGCAGGAAGTAGAAGCTACGCTCTTTATTTGGTATCAAGAGATAAAACTGTCATCCAAAGTATGTTCTCATGGGGCAGTCGGAGATGTGGAGGGAAGCATGAGATCATAAAGGTTATTTATCTGTATGATTTTTTATTCTTCATTTAAGGTATCCAAGATGCAAGTTAGCCATGTACTATGTGCAATCCCTCTGCAAGGAGTTAAGGATACAGAGGTGAGATAGAGTGAAATGCTCATATGCTCATGAGGGCAGGAAAAAACTAAAAAAAAAAAATCCTTCACGGCTGTGCTGATCCTGGGCATTTTTGTCTTGAGATTCACTCTGCACCCTTCCACTGCTCTGCTTGTGTCCTAGTGGGAGCCAATCCCACTATATTTCTCATGCCCCTGCTTTCACTGGCTTCCAGATGGACTTGACAGTGGGGAGCACTAGCAGGAGACTGGAGAACAGAAGGAAGAAGAGGGGGAATTTCTCCCTCCATTTGTTCCTCGGCGGG